>JARJDT010001601.1:0-10373 GCA_030264655.1 Leptusa sp. GC000079
TTCACATTATACGTATTTGTTGAAAGAACGAATGTTTCTTTTTCTTTGGGCGAAATGTTTGTTTGATAATGATTTGTTCACGTCAAAGACTTACAAACTCTAACAAAATAAACCAAAGCGAAACTGAAACAACTTGCAACACTTATTACTCAATCAAAACTTGAAAATATTCAACTTTAATATTTAAGAATGGTAGGTTTACGTGGGCGGTAAGAAGAGTTGTTGTACTTTCAGTTGGAAGCAAATTTGTTGTTTAATTAAGTTGTTAATTAATCGAGAGCCGTCATAAACAAACCGAGTACTATCGGGTGCAATATTGCGAAAAATTAATGTTCCTATACTTGCAGCCGACCGGAGCAGACGGGGCATTAAAAAAGTTGCGCAAATTAATTTAATATCCCAACATTCGTTTCGCTACCTACATTTCGAGCGTGTACAAAAGTGGCTTCGTGCTGTTTTTATACACGAACTGCAAAGCACTCGCATCCACATCAACATCGAGTTGGACTAGACTAGAGTAGAGACTATAGATCCGAAGATATGAAGGTATAAAGTGCTCTTTTATTTTTATTGACGAGCATTTTTATTGATTACTACTCCTACAGGTATAGGTTTCGACTATTCTTGCCTTGCACAGCGATGAAAAATACATTTAGATCACATACAAAGCGTTCCAATTTCGCAAACGGTCGAAAAAGTTGAGCAACCCTAAGGAATCTTGTGTGCTATTGCGCGAATAAAAAGCGTGTGCGTTTTTACGAATTTTTATTCGTGCTCAGTTTTTATGCGAGGAAATTTCTTTCGCACGTATTCTTCGCGCCAATGCATGTAAACTTTTTCAGCGTCGCTTTAGTTGGCGGCCGAAGCAAACTGTGTGTACACATATAATGCTATGAGAGTGGTGTCGCCTCCACCGATCGTGCATTACGGACACGTTTGATCGTTCGGTTGAATTTCGAAAAGATTTTCCTGTCATAAGAAGCATGAAATATGGTTGCACGTCCTTTGCCACCGCCACCGCCACACCATCGTTGGGAGTTGCGCAGGCAGGCAGCGTTCGCGTTGAAAAAAATTCTAAGACCATAGAATTTGAAATAGAAGGCTAGAGGTGTTTTTGTGCACCCAACTCGCAAAGCCTTTTAATCATTAGCTCACAACACCTCAAAACCACCTGCTTTCCACTTCCACCTCAATCAATGGCGTTTGGCGTACCTCAAATGATGAAAACTCGGGCTCCATTCGTGACTCGTGTCGTATGCGGTCTGCTGTGGGTTACAGGATGTTCGCAATAGCAAATTAAGGTCCTCTGTTCTATGGGGACCAATTGATTTTCCATGACATGCTGATATTCCTAGTTGGTTGGTGGTCGTTGGAGAGGCGATAGGATATCAGAGAAACTCGAACGCGCATCACTTTGTTATGGTTGATTTTGGTCCAATTCCGATAACCGACGCGTCGGGTTCTATTCCTCTATTCCCATTACGTCTACGGATAGGATATAGGTAAGCAGATTGCGGACACTCTAATAGAATTAGTTGTGTTATCTCCGGTGGGCGACCGGACTTGATAAATTGATAAGAGCCGAGTGTGGATTTTCTGCTATGGAAGAGTGGGCGCGAAATCCGGTCGGGATTAAAGCCGTTTTGTGTGCGCCAAAGCAAAGGACTCTACCTCCACTTATATCTATAAGTTTTAGTCTACGAAGTGTTTCAGTATATCAAAAGTTTTATAGTGTTTATTGATACAAGGGCGTAAATAACAAATATATTTTTTAGTAGCTATGATAATAATTATGTTCGCCTTGCCTTATAATTCAATTTTAGTTTATAAATGAAGTTGCCTATATTAGGTAATACACTCTTAATTAAATCACCAGCGCGCCACATATTAACTACTAGACAAACTAGCGGTGGGGCGCAAAAAGGTTTTACCGCCCTAGATCGTTAAAACGGCACATAGTCCACGGAAAACAAGTATGATTGGTCCTGTATGTAGGTGTAAATAGGAATTATCGATTTTGTAAAATCCTGACCGGAAACTTAGAGCCGTAGCCGTCGGAATCGCTTCTTGAATTTTCCTTCCCTTGGAGATAGCGCCAGCATATAAGCGCGCGGTCCTATATTTAAGCATACGGAGATCTCCAGCAGCTGCGAAGGAAGTCGCCGACACGACGCGCCGGAGTGCCGGACTGTTTGCCAGCCAGGACTGGCAGGAGCGCACCCGTAGAGATAGAGCCCGCCGAAAGGAAGCAGGAGCAATGCGGGTACGAGTGGTAAGTGCGCGCTCCACAAACACCAGCAAGATCTGAAACATTCTCGGAGGCTATTCCTGAAGGGTCGACCACATGCACACACTTTGAGTTGTGATCCAAGTGTGCAGGCGCCGGGCATACCCTAGGCATGTACTCATAGCGCAATGCACAACGTACGTCGTGTGACTGTGACAGGGTCACACTCTCGCCCGCCGAAGCCTTAGAAACTTTGTGTGTTTCCTTTCAATTCCCAACACATGTTCGCCAAGTCGAGTTTTGATTTTAATTAAGAATTTCCTAATGAAATTCGTACGAACTTTCGCTTCGCATTTAGCGCTCGCCTTTATATTAATATATCCGCAGTTTATTCATATGCGCTTCAATTACTTATACTTATAGTTATTTGTTACTTTAAGGTCTAAGTTGAACGATGTTTTTCAACTGTTGGTAATAAATAAGGAATCGTTTAAAACAATCCTTTGAAAGTCAAAGTGCCTATGTGTCTCGCTACATGAACAAGCGAGATTCGGAGCAATTCACTTGCTCTTGCGGACTTTCATGTTCAATAGTGAAAAGTACTGAGCGTAAGTTGGGGAAGCAACAGAAGGAATGCCGGCACCGATGGGAGCTCTTAGGATTATTACCAGCTTTACTGCGGCTGACCACTTCGCCATTGCTTCAAAAGTTTCATACAATATCTCGCAGCTTCGAACAACACCGACAACAATAGCTATTTGCTCTCGTATCGCACTATAGTGCTCTTGATATTACCACCGGAGGCGCACCGAGTACTTGCAATTTCGAACTGATTGAACTGCTTTAAACTTTCTTTTCGAACACTCTGTATATTTTGATATTAGTATTTACCTAGAGTGCATATTGCACACTGGACTTGAAACTTGCGCTTGAATATAATTTATAGTTGTGATTCTCTGATATCAAACTTTGCCAATTTCATCTTTATGAAATTTATACATATACCAAACAAAAAGTAAAAACTCGAAAATCATCTTTAAGTTGCTAGTTGCTAGTAGGACACTAGTAGGAAACTGCATGTTGCGTTGCGAAGTCCCCAATTTCTATTCCAATTTAAAGCACATTCTCTTATTTTCTTACGTGACGAAATTTCAAAGCCGCGCAACTACACAGCGTCTACAATCAATTTATCTAAATTGTTCCATCATTCTCTTGTTCCTGCTGTCTGCATTTTAGACTGATTCAGTTATGCTAGTAAATGATGTAGTTTCGTTGCAGCAAATTTAATCAAAATTTATATTTAACAAAAGAAATGAACTACATGAAAGTTATCAAGTGAGTCATTTGTGATGATTGAATTTGCGCTTTTGTCTAGACCTGGCGCAACGTTCGCAGGCAGCTGAGCAGATAAAATCGCAATTAACGTGACCGACTTGAAAGTTTTCCCCAAATTGCGTCATTTCACTCGGCTGCCACCAGACAAATCTCACATGATTACAAAACATACAAATTCAAAATTTCTAAAGTTGGTCCGCGAATGAAGTGAGCAGAACACCAACACAATTATCTTAATTTATTGCGGCTTGTTTACATCGCTGCCGCCTCGTACACTCACATGTACAGCAAAGCAACACGAAGTCGATTGTAAATCAAATTTATCAAAGGCCGTAATCAGTACGCCCGAGGCGCAATAATCGCGTTGTTTATTGTGCAACTTCTGTACGCGTGGCGTGCGGATGTTTCAAAGATGGGCGAGGAATACGATACCTAACGGCGGCCCTTTAACAGTTCTGCCCATAAATATCAAATTAAAACTATTAGCAATTAACTGCGCCAATAAATTTCTATCGTGTAGACTTTATCAGTCGCGCAGGTCGCAACGCAACAAACAAATAGCCTAGCGCCGAGCTATTTATCTAAAGGTTAACCCAGCTCTTTAAAACGTTTTTTTTGTGAGAGAAAAACGATTACTTATTAGATTTATTATTCTAAATCCGAACTTCCAACAAGTTGTACGAGGCTTTTTTGTGCGAACACAATTTCTAGTTCATATTAGTGTTGAGATACGTCTCTTTTGTGATGTGTACGAACTTTATTACGAAAATGACATGTGAATTTCCGCATATACGCATCTAATGTTCTCATGTCGTCTATTATATACAAGGTGTTTTAAAAGTGGCGCGTTTTAAAAAGTAATTTGCATTACAATGCAATGCGGGCACATTATCTTCGTTTTATTGTAATTTGAAAAATTTTAATAACCACATTTTATGAGGGTTTTCTTTCGGATGGGTTGGCGAAAAGTTATTAAGAGACAGCCTGTATGTAGTGCTCGTTGGCCGCTGTCAGGACTTGGTGACAAGGAGAACGATGATGATGATGATGACGATGATAAAAAGGAACATAAAGGAGGGGGTTATAAATAGCACGATTATACAATATTACATTATCTTGCTCTGTGTGCTCCGAGTCGAGTATAATATTCAACAAAATGCGTTTTAAGTCTTGCATTGTCAAAGTCAAGTTGAAGACAAAAGTCACCAACGATTTTAATATAAATGTATTTGCAATCCAGGAGGAATATTTAATTGAGAATAAAAAATATAAGTGTTTTTGATGGCATTCGTCAAAAATAAAGGAAAGCGTTTTTCCGACTCATGAACCGCATCGACGCATTAAATTATTTTTTATAGTCATACACCGCGGGCTAGACTATCAGTGACTGCTTTAACATTCTGTTTCTTTAAACGTGTGCGCACATGCTGTGATGCTGGAGCATGTTGGTGGAATGCAAATTGCAAAATGCTCACACATGCAAAATGAATCTGGAGTGGGCGTACGGTCGCGACCTTTGGAACAGTTCCAGCTTGGAAAAGTTTACAAACATGTTCAACATGCAGACTTTTTCGCAACGTCGGAGAGACTTATGATAATTAATTTCGCATTGATTCAAACACTCAGTGTAGCCACATTACGTGCGGGAATTAGTGCCCTTGTCGAATTTGGTGGTGGCCAAATCCAAAGGTCGTTGATGTTTGTTGTTTGTTGGGCAATAACGGCAATGGCAATGACTGGCTAACGTCCTTCCTTTCCTTCCTGCCTACTTGACTACTGATTCAATGTGTGCATTATTGCGCTTTTGGTTTTGATGGTTAAACGCACGCACAAACAACTTGCTTCGCGTTTTCACCAAGGCTGAGAATTTTAATCGAATTATTCGGATATCCGATTAGTGTAAAACCGAATAAATTATATCAATCGAATAATTCGGAAATTACTAATTATCCAAAAATATACGAATATTTTTAAATCCGAATATTCGAATACGATCATGAAAAGCAAGTTGCAATGAGATATGCACACCAAGGTTATCATTTGTTAATTAAAATTTCAATTGAAAGATTTTCTGATAAAGTTGTTTAAGCGAAAAAAAGCTTTCAACTTTGGATTGAAAATCTACGTACGAAACATTTTTGCCTCCTGGTTGTCACAAACATTTGCTGCGCACGCACGTGGAAGACCACAAATTTATCCTGTATGTTATTTTCCCCTGCATGGATCTATCTCAAACCAAAGCTTTATATAAGCCGTCGCCATAAGTATGTAAAGTGTGATGTAAGTGTACACACTCATACTGTAGCTACGTGGGAGCGCGACCAGGGAAATTAATAGTACCTTGTCACACCTGAAATTGCCTCATGATTTACGGTTTTCCCACCCAACCAACACCTATAACTCCACATTTTCTCATAACATAACAACGCGAACGCATCTAGGTAGCGAGGGAAGTACAGCCTATCTTCTTGGAACGTGTGCCTGTCACATCGCAGCGTTCTAAATCCAAACAGGATTTTATTGCAAAAAATTTAATAACATTGCAATTTCTTTAAAACCTTCACTTTTCAAGTATTCTCTAAGTTGAATCGTTTCATTTTTAGTTGATTCAAATTTACATTCTATTAGTTCATTTAAG
This sequence comes from Leptusa sp. GC000079, assembly GCA_030264655.1. Classification (NCBI taxonomy): domain Eukaryota; kingdom Metazoa; phylum Arthropoda; class Insecta; order Coleoptera; family Staphylinidae; genus Leptusa; species Leptusa sp. GC000079. The sequence goes on from JARJDT010001601.1 coordinate 6,201, forward strand.
ATCTAGAGAAACCAGAAAATTTAAATGTTTAACGGGTGAGTAACCGGCTGTGCAAAAGGAATTGAGCAACCATTTAAGAAAAATTTTAATAATAATTTAATAATGTTATGCTAAGATTTATTTATATTACAATTTATTATTATTATTTGAGAAAAGATTTGACATTAACTGTATAACAAAGCCAAAACGAAATCTTCCTGTTATTTTTCATGCAAATTTACACTCGAAAGTGGGGGTTAGTCTCGCAAGTTCTTAAATGGACTACAGACGATGTGAAGGTGCCGGGCTTAAGCAAAAAAATATTGAGAAAATTGAGCAAATTGCAAAAATAGAAAATATGTTGTTATTCGATTATTACACAATCGGCACAATCTAATAAAATGGCGTTGTTATTTTTATTTCTTTGTATATTTCCGTCATTCCGTGAATTGTAGTGGCTCCCTTTGTGCAAAGCGCATGAATTTCATTCAATCACCTCTTTCTTATTGTTCCCGTATTTTTCTTTCGAGGATGTTGTCGATAAAACTACTTATACTAACAACAAAATCTTCCCCATCTACCTGGCTATCGGTACGTAGAGCAAGATAGTTGGCCGGAAGCTGTTTTTCTATTTATTTATATTCGCGCTAAGAGCTTAGCACGAGTTGGATATTCGCCGGATCGCAGGAATAAAGAAGATTGAATTGAAGTGAAACGCACACACAGGGATGGAGTCTGTTTGCGCGCTCGTTTGCTCTGCGCAATGTGCGATAGGCGATAGCAAAACAAGTTGATAATAAAGTTCATAATTCGATTTGCTTCTGCTTCTCGCTTCCACTGCCACTCAAAAAGTGTTTGCAGATTTGTGGAAATCCCTAATAAGCTTCGTCTTTGTTTCGGGCAACATTCAGTATTTGCGCTTTTCTCGTTCTGGTCTTTTAGTTGCGATCAGCGAGCATCGACAAGCAACGAAATTCACTTAGAAAGTTAGCGATCTGTCTCGATTTCCCAATGCAGCACGAGTTAATTGATCAAATTGATCAACTAACTGATGCCCTCGCCGTTTGATGCTAATTGGAACTGTCGCATCTATAGCAACCATTTTAACTATTAAGTATTAGTTAAACTTACGAATTCAATGCGTGGTAGTTTTTTTTTGGTGGGGGAAATTTTAAAGCGACAAACCTAATGGAAATTCTGTCAAGTATTTATCTAAGATTTCCACGAATATAAAAAAAATTCTGTTGAAAAGCATAAAGAAGACTTAAATGAATTACATTAATTTCATTTATTTGTAAACTCTTTCTTTGTGAGTTTGTGGTGTTCTTGAAACGTAAAATAATTGCAAATTGCGCGAATCATACGGCCGCGTACACATGCAACTTTGTCGTTTTTTCGCCCGCAAGCGACGCATACTCTCCGGCTAACTTCTTCTTCCTGTTTTTGTGCACCTAGTCTTTCTCTTTTACTCGGGCTTGCCTGTTCCCACTTGCAAACAAGGGGCCAAGAGTCCTTGTTTCGCAAACGCGCGCGTTCATGTGCGATGTGAGAAAAGGAGTGAAGCAGACGCTTCACCGGAAGTGAAGTTAATTAAAAGTTGTTGAATATTTTAGTAGACGCTTAAGAGATTATGAATTTTCATGTCGAGGCCGCCGTCGACGACGCAACATTGCAAAGATTTACAGGATGTATTCAAACAACAACGCACTGTGCCGATAAACAATCGCTATTTTTTTATTGTTGGCGGAGGTAAATGATGATTGATGCAACTTCTCAACATATTGCGTGATTTCGTGATAATCCATTGCGACGCATCGATCAGATCGCAATAAGTCGGTTTTGAATTGCGCGCAATCCATTATCATTAATTTCGACGATTTCAAAGCTAAGTAATTGAATTTGCCGCGATATAAATCAAAAAATTCGACCTTTCTGTGCAAGTTAAAGAATATGACTGGCAAGGTGGAGGTGGGGTGGATTTATGCCAGCACCTCATATACAGTGTGTCCACGAAACCAAACACAGCTTATTTCTGATGTGTATTTATTTATCTCGTTATCGAACATATTGTATATGTGTGTACAGTCTGATGTGGTATATTTCAAGCGGGAAAATATAAGGGTATGTGATTAATGACCCCCATTAGGTTCGAAATATTATTCATTCGTGTATTCGAGATTGGCCGCTTTTTTTTCGCGTATTTTCATCGTCGTATCATCGTTCAAAGTATCAAGCAATGGACGAGGACGAAGACCACTGCCATCAGGATAAGGTCGCCGAGGGTAATTTTTACGTTAACCGGTTTTTTATATTTTATAACATATTTGCTGGTGGAATAAAAATAACACCCCGGGAATATATGCTAAAATCAACAGATTTTTCATTTTATTTATTTGTAATAAATTAACATTATGTAGTTATTTGCATGAACTGCGTCCAGATTTTGGAAAATTAATTTACAAATTCATAGACAATAGAATAAATAGCAGCGAGTTGAACTGACGAACAATGCAAACTAAACAAATGTAATTTGTTTTGGTTTTATTTAATTTTACATTTGAGGTTTTGTTTGTGTATAATGTACATTCGCAATTGTGATTTGTCAAAACAGAGTTCGGTTTACTAAATCTCAAAAGCGAATAGATAATATTTGTTTTTTCAAATTAGATTACTTATTAGCCAGGATTTAAGGATATTTATGTGCAGCGCGTTGTATTTTTATTCAGTTGGCATAAATGTGTATGGGATGCACATTGAGAGTATAAATTTGTATAAAATATCAGCGATACATCATGAACAGAAACTAATTTTCCATTCGTACTCAACCGTGCAATAAATCACAAAAGCCAGCGCCATGCACTGGCTACATTGAATAAACGGAGCCTGAGCTGAACGCTTTATAGGGCAGAATAGAAGCATTGCGATCGCATTCCCATTTGCTATCGCGGCCTGAAATAGGAAATAGTGGAAAATGTTGCAAGCAAACAACAGAACAACACACCATCACACAAATGCTCATAATCTATAAACGGCGTGCGTGCGAATTGGAAAATTCGAATTCCGAATGACACGCAATAAAAAAAGACAATACGAAATAAATACTACACGAATCAACAAACTACTGAGTGTTGCAAATCGCATGGAAATGTGTTTTCCGCGGGAAAATGTTTATTCCAAGGAGGCGCCGAGGAAGCTCTTGCCTGTTATCCTGTTAGGAATTTAATTTGCAAGTGTTAGGAGTAAACGCTAAGTGTTTGCTGACATCACGCGACTAAATGAAGACGAAAACGAAGACAATAAGGAACAGGAAGACGGCATAGCAATGAAGTGATGATGGTGATGATACGAGTAAGTTAAACGTATGTGCGACGATGACTCTTGGCACTTGCCGACAATTCGCAGCGCATTATCATCCGCCTACATCTACATGTCTACATCCTTAATATGCGCTGATATCCTTCCATCCTTGAGAGTTTCGCTTCAGAGCGAACTCGCGCTTAATTCCTCGACGGATTGTCATCGATAATCAAATTGCGACCTGATTATTATTAACCTGCGCTTTGTCAAATCAAATACAAAGTGATTCAAATTATGCTGCTTGATACCTAGGCAACATTTTATATAAATTGGATTTTTTTGCGCGGCGCGCTCTTAAATCCACTTGTTTCTAATACCTGAAACAAGCGTAAAATGCTTGCTGAATGTAATAAAGGTAAAAATTTAATTGAAAAACTTTGCCGTTCATATATAACGAAAGTTTACGATCTTAAACGTTGGTGCAACGTTCTAGTTTTTCGTGTGTGTATTTTTTCATTTTCCTTTGACTTGGCGCTGCCCCCGATGCCGATGGGGAGAAAACCGATATTTACTTGCAGAATTTTTATTGCCTGTTTTATGCCCTACACCTTATGCCCCGGCTCAATGCCTACTTTGCTTTTACCGTAGGAAGCTCTTGAAACCTGATGTGCTTGAAAGTTAAATTTTCATTTTTACATTAGTAGGATGTACTCTTACGAAAAAGTATTGTGTTCGGTGTTTACTTTTGATTTTTCACTATTTCATTACATTGTGGTTTTGGGTTGGTTGTAATAACGAAACTCGCAAGTACTTCAAGTTGCTTTTCGAGCGGTATGAAACTTTTCAAACTGCAACTCATAACTGAACTAAAAGTCTGCACGCTCAAAGCAAGAAGTG
>JARJDT010001649.1:0-15020 GCA_030264655.1 Leptusa sp. GC000079
AGACGCTCACGGCGGAAGAAAAAGAAGAACTTGCGCGACAACGACTGGAAGCTGAACGTCTGGAAGAGGAACGGCAAAAACGAGAAGAGAATCGTGTTTACTTGTTTCCTTTAGCTGATGCGGCTAGCGAGACTTTATTTATGAGTATTTTTGAAAATTGGGTAAAAGCCAAGGAAGACGGTGACACTAAGAAGAAGAAGAAGGGTAAAAAAGAGAAAACGAAAAAAGGAAAGAAGGGTAAAAAGTAGAAACAAGTTCATTAAGAAGATACACTTTTTGGAATATGGGAAAATGTGCGCTTTTCTCGAATTATGTGACATCTAGTGGTGGAAATCCAAAGTTGAACTGTTAATATCGATGGAAACTGTGGAAATGTCTAAATTTCTATATTTCTATTCATTCATAAATCCTGTAATGTATCTTTAAATTCCTGAAAATTATCGTTTTATTTATTTATTTTGAATAAATTTATCATAAACACAAATAAATTTTATGTTAAATTATTGAAAAATTTGCTATTATTGAAAATACTTGTTGACACTTTTATTGTAATTGACGCATTATTTGTATTTTTATAAATTTTAATTGTTTTACAGTTTCGCGAATTTCCTTTCTAAAATTACGAGACATTTATATTTGTATGACTTAAATAAATTAAATTTAAATTAATTATATAAATAAAGTATTTGACAAAATAAAATATCTCTCACTTGAAAGAATTAATTGTGACAATGTACATAAATTTTGACAATAAATTTACTTATAACAAATGTTTCTATTCGACTGAACTAATTTTCGATAGCTGCACTGGACATTTGTCGCTTCTTTGCCATTTGTCCGTTTGGATTTGGAATGTTATTTACGTTTGATTAAGTTTAGACGTTTGGTTTTTGAAATGTTTAAAAATAAATTGTCGTCGGAGTGCGGACGCACTTAAGTTAATACGCGACAAGCCTGATGAAACTAGAACAGTCGCATTTCTTACAAAAATATTACCTGCTGAAAAACTAGAACAATTACTACATTGTCTTCGCTTCAGTATAATAAACAAACAAACAAAAAAATACGAAAACATTTAATTAGCAATTTATTTAGACCATGAACGAATTCAGACAAATTTATGCGAAAATAATGTATTTTAAATTTATTTTGATTTCTGACTGTCCACATAAGTTGTAAGCTTTGTAATTCTTGTTAAATTTGTTGAAGAAACCGCAAAAATTTTGGCTATGAAGGAGACAAAACCTACAGGTTGGTCAAGTGACATACAAATGATGTTTACTCGGTCATATGAATACGTGTTTTTATTTATATTTTTAGTTAAAAGATGAGTAACATTTCTATCGTCGTACTTAATATTCACTTAAATTACACGAATTTTAGCTTAACTTGTGCACTACATAAAATAGAAATAACTAGTAAACTACATGATAGAGACGTGAACTAGGGATGCCGATTATTAATACAATAATCGATTATTCACCAATCGAATATTAAAATTTGAAATAATTGATTTAAAAACCTTTTAAAAATTAATCAAGTCTCAAATAATCGATTATCTAAATTATCGATTAATTAAAAAACAAATTAATTAATTTTAAAAAATGATTTAAAACAATTAAAAAAATTTAAAAAAAAATTAAGAACGAAAATAATAGATGTTTTGAATTAAAGATTCGATTAGTAAATTAATGTTAAATAAAATAATCGATTAATAATGGCATCCTTAACGTGAACATTCTAAGAAATGTTGGATTTGAGTTTAGATGTGTCGTTGACAATTTTACACATTGAACATCTTTTTAAAGTGTTAATCTTAAATGTCAGAAAAAATAAAACCATTGCTGTTTTAATTTCGCTATTAAATATTAAACAAACAAATCTTACTTAGGCAAAATAGAGGTAATTGTTTCAAATTGCTTTTTTATTACCTCTATTAAAATTACTAATGCTAGTGCGACCAATTACAGTTTCGATTGAAACTTCGTCATTTTATTGAATCATATTTCATATTTAAATTTACATTTATTACTTCGTATAAGATAGCCCACAACTAATGAAACAGATGGGACTGATTCGTCTTGTTGTTGCTATCAAAAAGACGTGATGTGTTCGTCTTTGAAATAAGTTGAAGCAAGACAGCGCGACGTGCAGATTGAAAGGAGACAGTGCGAACGGGAACGACGCTGGGCGTCTGGACGCTTCACATTCGCCGATCAGTATATGATATTTCTAATACGCGAGAGCAGAGAGTTCCTCGCATTTTAATAAGCCGCATAAAACGTTCACATTTAAAAAACGCCGCCCGCTTCCAACTTATTGTGACACTAAAAATTTTGTCTTCGTTCAACAAAAATTCTGTGATAAAACAAACTTTTTTGTTGTTTTTGTGTATTAGGTACTATTATAAAAAAAATTATTGTTTTCTAAAAAAAGTTTAAACATGTCGCGTAATCCAACACCTTCGCCACCATCAAGTCCACCACCGCCGCCGCCACCCATGGAGACGGCAAAGAAAAAGAAACAATTGGGATGGGCACCACCAACCCTCTATATACCACCGCAGGATACTTATATTCATCCACATCCGCAACATCTTCAACATCAACCAACAAGTGCTTACAGCATGAACAGTCAGAATTCGCACATACCGCCACATATGTACCATCGAAAAGCGTCGCAATTCATGTTCAATCAATTCAACGATATCAGAGACTTTACGATGAGTACGGCCAAGTCGGGTTTGGGCATTGGGGAAAAAAGCGCTTTCTGGATGTACAATAAACTGAGTTCATGGAGCAAGCGATGGTTCACGCACATTTTTCTCACGATTTGTATCGTTGCTTACACAGTTGGTGGTGCTATTATGTTCCAAACTGTTGAAGGTAATTAATTGACATCAAAGTCAACAAAAGCGTCTATTAAAGTGCTAATCTCCGTTCATGTTTGAGGTTTTTGATGGAAATAAATTTAAATAAAATTATTTAATTATTTTGAGCTATATTGATAAATCTTGTGTAAATCTGGCAACAATGCAAACATTGTCTGTCATATATTTGACATAATTTTCAAATATTTGATGAAACTGTCATTGCTCAGATTTATAAAACTAACACAGAATACCTTGAAAAATCTCAATCGTGAACGAAGTTTATGTTAATAGTCATTAGCTGCGCTTAATTTTAAAATAACGTAAAAACAACGCACACAAAACAATTTACGCGAATTTTTCTGGCATATTGGCAAGTCCAATTGTATTTTTAGATTATTCTTTGGTTGAATATACTTTTTTTGCGCACAAGAAACATGCACAAATGTTTTGATTAATAATATTCATATATTTTTATTTTTATAACATTTAACTTCTGAGAAGTTAGTTCACATTTTAAAGCAAATGTGGTCAAACCTTTAACATTAAATCAACAAAACTAAAATGTTGCAAAATTCAAATTGTCTATCAACTGAGGAACTGAAACAGATTAATGCGAATGTGAATTTTCAGTTCATTGATGGCCAAAATAAATAAACTAGCAATAAAAAATAGACATTTCTTTTTCGTTTCACTTGTCAATCGTTTTCGTCTTTTTAGTTTAGTTTATAACTAGCGGATGGATTTTTCCAATCAATCAATCACGTCCTGTTTTTTTTATTTTAAACATTTCACTTTATTACTTCTCTGTTTATAATAATACATATCGGGTCGCATTATTAGTCCAAGTAAAAATAACTCCGTGAATGAAAAACGCACTAAATCAATAGCTCGATGTTTACAAATCAAGAATCAGTGTGGTCTCAAACGAGAAAATCAAAATATAATTTTTATGACGCCATTGAGTACATAACATTTTCACAGCATTAACATTACCACAAACCGTAATTTCAAACAGCATTTAAGATGAGCCAATAGCAATAACATAAATGTTTTATTTCCTAAGTTGTATAGTCAAAGATATATTCTGGGTGTTCAACAAAAATTTTTGAAATTTTAGGAAGCAATGAGAAAATTGTAAAGAATGATATTCGAGTAACACGCACGCAACTCATCCACGAATTGCGAAATTTATCAATTTTTATACCACGTGAAAAATCGGATGGCGAATGGCATGGAGCGGCCGTTGCGAAACTCGAAAAATTCGAAGAGTTTATCACTGAAACGTACAGGAATCATCAGTTGATTGTCTCCAATCATGGACCTGACATTTGGTCCTTTTGGAATGCGGTCGTTTATTGCAGTACTATTTATACAACGATAGGTAAACGTTCGGGTGTTGTTTTAATACTAATTGACTTTCTTGATTTATCATGCCACTAATGCTTCAACTAAACATGTTCATTGAAATTTGAAATAGTGGAAAACTTTATTTGAAAAATGTTTTTCGTAGCCAAAAATAATTTTATAAAATATTTTTCGGTTATGACAATAATTGATAGAGTTGCATCTTGTCTTGGCTTGAAATATCGAGACAAGTTTAGTTTCTTGTCTTGCGTTTTTTATTTATTTTCTTTATAATTCTTGAAATTTCTCGATATTTCTTGATATTTCTTTATATTTCTTGTCTAATTTCTTGAAAAACCTAGTCTTGAATTGATTTTAAATATCCGACTCTTGGCTTGATCTTGTCTCGAATTTTTCGAAATCAAGACAAGAATTCTTGAAAAATCAAGAACAAGATGCGACTCTAATAATAGACTTTGACATTGTTTTGCAGTGTTGCCAGATTTACTACTTCTCAATTAAAATTGATTAAAGTGATTGTTTAATTGTTTTTCAAAAATCTCAATCGTGAATGGAGATTATGATAAGTAACTCTTGACCTGCACATATAATATTGGATCATTTCGCAAGCGACTAAATAAAATAATGCCTGAGCGTCACAAGGATTTGTCTAGCTTTAGCATTCCAAGATACTCACCTAAGCTAAGTGGATGAATCATAATATTTTTATAATGCGAGGGATTTCGAGAATTTTCCTATAATCTTAATAGCTCTCATCGCAAGCATATTTATAACAACTCAGAATTTATTTATAGTTGTACTGCATCGTGCGAGTTTATTTCTGAGACGTTTCTTCGTCCAATGACACATAAAATGACCATTAAGACTATATACATTTTTTAGTAATAAAGTAGCGAGTAATAAATTTATTACATCAAAGAAAATTCGATGAAGGATTGAGACACTCAAAATCAAAATTTGTCGTTTAAAAATTTAGTTTATCAAAAAAGCGAAAAATCTGTGTGGGTAAACTCATAGTGCCAGCTAGAAATTTCGTCCTGAACTAAAATATTTTCAACCGTCTGTATTTATATTACATCTCTACATTCGAGAAATTCGAAACGAAAACGACGATTTCACACTTCTCTGAGGCAGGCAGCGAGCATCCAAAAATAACTTAGTCGCGACATCATGGATACCTCGTCAACATCGAACGTTGAAAATGCCGAACGACCAGCAATCAACGATGGTAAACGCATTGAAGATAAGATACCGAGTATGGAGAAACTGGAAGCGATGGTGACACCCGAACAAGTCCACAGTGCCACTGTGGCGAAGAAGCGGCGCACCATAACGAGAAAACGCACAAACGACTTGAACAAAGCGCGTTCCCAAACGCCCATGCGTGGAAAGCTTCGTGCCGATGAGACAACGTCCACCGACGACGAAAACGAACGGAATCCTGCCAAGGAGCAGCACAGAAAGCGGCCGAGAACGCCCGACAGGAAACGCAAACTTCCTAACGAACGAACTGTAAGTAATAGTACTAAGGACGAAAAGGACGAAAAGGACGAAAAGGACGAAAAGGACGAAAAGGACACAGAAGACAAAGAAAAAGTTGAAGAAATACCCCAAAGTGAAAATACTGAAAATCCTGTAAATGAAGAAGGATTAAAAAAGCGACAACCGCAAAAACTCGCCGAAGCGACTGATGACCACGAACAGGTTCCAATCCTTGAAGACGAACTCAATTTGCTTCGACATGCAAACGAAGAACCGGAACTTCCTGAAGTTGAAGATCCCCAACTTGTCTATCGTCGAGCAAGAGCGAGAAAAGCTGAGTCTGCGTCAGCTTCAAACTCAGAAAGACAAAGCGTTATCTCGGATGATAACCGACATCAACGCTCGTCGAGTCTTCCTCGACAACTGGAGGAACAAATTCAGAAATTAGACAACTTTGTGACTACCAACACGCAAGAACTTAAACAACTTTTTCAAAAAGCAAAGACAACTGTTGAAGAAAAAGGCAAAGAATTTCGACGCAGAAGATTCCGCATCACTGATGACCAGAAACGCAGTCACTCACAACCGAAGCAATTGACTCAGAAAGACATCCTGGAAGGATTCAAACAAGCACAGAAAGTCACAGCAGAAAGAGAACAAACTCGTTTGAGATCAGAATCAGCAAGAGGTTATTCTTCAGGGAGTGATAAATCAGCAAGTCCTGAACGACGACAGGAAGAGGAACCAAAACGGCCTGTAAGGAAACGTGTCCTTGTTCAGGATATTATCAAAGAGAAAAAGAGCGAACAGAAGAAACCTGAACCAAAATTAAAAGACAAACTCAAATGTAACAAAATTGTTGAAGTCTTGGATCCAAAAACTTCGAAAGTTATCGAGATTAAAACATTTGGTGTCGTCACCAAAATGCGATTCTTCGATGCTTTCAAAATTTTCCGATTTTATTCACTGAGGCAGATATTCCGAGAATATAGGAATTACAAGATTGATATGAGTGAAGAATATAAACTAATCAGGAAACAAAGAAGGACATGCATTAATCACATGTTAATTTTGATCATATTTTGTGGTCTTGGCGGAATCATGTTTAAATTTATCGAAGGTGCGTTCGAGAATTTTTACAAATGTGGAGTGAAGCGAGTTAAACGCGATTTCATCGATTTGTTATGGATGAAAAGTCATAATATGCGTGAAGACGATTGGAAATCTTTAGCAAGGACGCGATTGCGAATCTTTGAAGAAGAATTGCATAATGCTCACGAAGCTGGGATTCATTCCTACAGTGGGCAACAATCCTGGAGCTTTTTAAATGCACTTGTTTATTGTATAACTGTTGTTACCACTATTGGTGAGCGAAATTAACCGATTACTAAACAACTAACAATATTGAATTTCACCTTTCTATTGAAAAAAAAAGTATATTTAAGACGAGTTTAATTGAAGAAAATTTATGTTTGTAGGATATGGTCATTTATATCCGACAACAAAAACAGGACAGGCTCTGACGATAGTTTACTCCTTGATTGGTATCCCGTTGTTTTTGATAATTTTAACTGATTTCGGTAAACTATTCACAAGATGTATTAAATTTTTATGGTCCTTCGTACGAAGACTTTACTACACTGGTAGTTGTCGATCAATTCGAAAAACTTCCCAAGCGCAGGTTACTACCCTTTTCTAACCTAATTTTTACTTTTAAATGTTTTAAGAAGCTTTTATACTGGCAACCCAACATACTTTTTTAGAAATCCTATTTTTTAACATTTTTTTAGAATAATTCAGTTTGCTTAGCTAATCTCACTTAATTTTGAATCAATGCTGATTTTAATTATCCTAAATACAAAATACTAAATTAACTGTGATTAGCTAAGCAAACTGAATAAACGAAAATAAACCTCCCTGAAATATTATAATTAATCTCCAAAAAGTATGTTGGGTTGCGAATCAACTAAAGAAACCACTTAATTAATTTTTTGAAAATCTTATAGGATATATTCAGAGGTGCTCAAATGATGTATGATTATGCAACATTCAGACGTCCTTCCCACATAGACCCTAATATGATGCAAGCGTCAGGAGCAGGAAGCCCACACGAAAGCGTCGAAGCCACCACTGCGCCCCCAACACCGGCAATTTCAAATTTCGAAATCGACGACGAATTTAATTTGCCCATTTCCGTCGCTATTCTACTCCTAGTTCTGTACATTTGTTTGGGCGCCGTGCTTTTCGGCATATGGGAAGGATGGGACTTATTCGCATCGTTTTATTTCGTCTTTATTTCTATGTCAACGATCGGTTTCGGCGACTATGTACCCAGACATCCAATCTTCATGATTGTTTCGATTGTTTATTTGGTGTTTGGCCTCGCGTTGATGTCCATGTGTATTAACGTTGTGCAAGTCAAAATCAGCGATACGTTTAATCAAGCATCAGCCAAAATTGGGGCAACTATTGGGTTAGGTGTGGCGGAAGATGGTTCAATTAAACCTGTGCCTCCCAAACCAGTGGAGATGCCTCATGTGCACGGGACTCACGGGAGTGTCGTTGATTTGGACAAACTTAGTCCGAATACTTCTATACATTTAAAGCCTTGATATTTTTTCTTATTTATTTTTTTCACTGCTCAATTAAAACAATAGGGATGTTGCACTAAACTGAAATTCCATGAAATTATTTTCCAAAAAAAAATTAAGAAGGATATCAAAAGATAAATTAAATGAATTTCAAATTATTCTAAAATTGCTGAATGTCTCGTGTTTTATTGTTTATAAAAATCATCGATTGCTATTTTTGCAATATGTTTTACTTTAATGATTTACAAATGTATTTAAAGTCTTAAGGGAAACTTACAGCACAGAATAAAAATTAAAATGGCTACAAAATGATCAAAAAATTCTTGAGCTTGAGGTATGCGTCATTTTCGCAGGTCCTGTACAAAATCAAATTACAAACCAAAATACACAAAATTTAATCAAATTATTATCATTTCTTTGTAAAGTTCGTTATTTGATTTTGCAATTTTATTTTTGAACGAGAATTATGAATCACCGTGTGTTTTTCTGAGGCTTCTAAAGAAAGAATAAAACATTTTCGACTCATTTATGCACCAAATAATTTTTTTCAGAATTTAAAAATATTGTATTCTTCCCTTTTGTGTTTAAAATTTGTTTATTTCTTAATAAAGATATAAATTAAATGTAACATATCAAGGAGTGCAAAGTAACCAAAAACAACTTAACAAATATTCTTAAGCATATTATACATTATTAAATATTAGACATCACTTATTATATACATAATTAAAAAGTTAATCAAATCAATCATAAGTTTTATCACAATACTAATCAAATTTCAAAAAGTTACATAGCGTCAAAATGGAACCGATTAGATTCCGACAACCGCTCCTTCTTATCATCTTGTCGTTCCTTCCAGTGCAAAGCCCCAATAATAATAATAATAAACCCGCAGACTCCAGTCAACGCCGCAACCGACATGAGAATCAACTTGCTAGGCGTCACAAACAATTGAGCCTTCCATTTAAACGGCTCATCTGGCGGCCATGGAACGATGACAATCTGCGAATTGGGAATAATCTGCGTCCACAATCTCGAATGGTTCGACAAACCAACAGTAATATTCTCAACAAAATTAGGCGCTCGACCCAGCCCAAAGATATTAAATGGTAAATTCAGCGAAAAGTGCGCAGATTGCGGCAATTGCGTCGACATAGCATGCCGTTTATTTCCTTCCTGCGTTGTCGTCGAATAAGAAACGGTTGGTCCTGGCAGATTAGTCCCATACGTCCGTCGTTTCTTCCCGACTCGCCCATCAATCATGGGGGTGCTCTTATCGTTATACAACCCAGTGAGCACCATGACTTTGACGAAATTCGCATCATAGTCCAGACTGTTCTTGAAAGCGGCTGCCTTATAAACAGTGCGGTTTTTCTGCACAAGGATAACATCAAGAATGCCATCTTGATAAAAGTCGAAAAATGCACCCATGACAGTGCCGCCCGTGAACGGCGTTAAAGAATTCCAACGCACAATGTACGTGCGCGTGAAATCGCCGCAACCAGCATCACAAGCGACGTTTTCCAGCATGAATGTCTGCGGATCTCCGTCAATCCACTGCGATAATGTTGCTAACAGGTCCGGGTAGCCATCCATGTTGAAATCACCGCTTCTCAACGTGATTGTGTTCCCATATTTACTCGACGTGTGATAAAACTTCCAGTTGATGTTCTTATTGTCTTTGAAGTTTATCTGCAAATTATGCCACTTGTTATCAGCATAGACCAACAACGAACTGTTCTTGCACTCTGCATCAAAGCAGACTGGTGTGACTAAATCCATTCTGCCTCTCAATTCAACATCGATAAACAATGATTGTCCTATGTAGTCAGCCTTAACCGGATGCGGTATTGTTGAATGGAAGACAAACTCGAACTGTTTGTCAGGTTTTTCTTGCCCGAACCACAATTCGAAGTCATCCACAGTTGTTATGAACAAATCTGCAGTGTTATCATTGTTCAAGTCTAGAAATGCATGCGCATGAGGTGTTGCAAGCTCCGTGCTCCTGCCATGCATCTCAATCTTTTCCGTAACATTCCTTAATGTTGTAAAACGCCAGAAAGCACGTTTGTTGTCTTCATCTAAGCCAAACAAGTCGATAATCATGTCTTGATTGTAATCTATTGCTAATGGCTGGCCTTTCAAGCGAAGTGTGTGTTCTTTAGTGCAGTTTAGATGGTCAGCGCCGCCCCAATTAATATACACGTAAGTTCCCTCTTTTTTCGGGTCGGGATTGAACGTAGTAACCAGGACGTCCATGAATGCGTCACCGTCGAAGTCTCCAGGCACAACGCTTGTAATTTTGTCCTCGTATGTGCATCTCAATGGTCTGTAGGAAGATCTGAACAGGGGTTCTTCTTCGTTGGCGAGGAGGATCTCCATTACTTTGCCCTCGCCACGCAGGACGAAGATGTCGGTGAGTTCATCGGAGTTAAAATCGCCGAACGCTGCAGGAAGTCCGTCTACAAGGGAGCCGAATACTTTGCCTGTTATATCACTGCAGGAACTTATCGCTATGCACAGTGTGCAGAAAACGATGATTTTCTCCATTGTTTTCAACAATGTTCACCGATAAAATCTCTTATTTGCTGCGTTCTTAACATATTTGAGTAAAATGGAAATCTTTATGCTTGAATGTTTTTGTCGTAGAAATTTATCAGCTGATTTCACAACTCGTACAAGGACTTCATTTAATAATGTACTTGAAATGTCCAAGTGGGCATGTTTCTTATGTTACACTATTAAATGAAGTCCCGGTATGATTTGCGGACTTTACTTCGACTAGTGCTGCCATCAATAACTATTACAATAGGCAACTTAAAGTACACTAAAAGACAAAATAATGCCAGGATAACGCAAGGATAATTCGGGATTGATGCGCTTTTTAGCAAAAAAAACTTTCTGAAACGGTTAAAAGTTGATATAAAGTGTATGGAATAATTAATATTCCAGAATAGGATTTCTTATTTTTTTAATACACATTAATTGAAACATTGAAACGATTAATGTTTATATTTCAATGTCGTTCATTTATGATTAACTATAAAACAAGTTCGCCTTTTTGTACATAAATTTCCATAATTTGTAATCATTTCATAAGTGTATATCACACATCACACATGTATGACTCTATTCTATGCAAACATACGAAAAAAATGTAAATGCTACATACAAATAAGACGCATATGTATAATATACGAATACGGATTATTATAAACTCTATCTGCATAAGATGTAAAATGATAATTGGTTTAGTTTATAGTTTTAATTCTCACTATAGCTCAACACGCGTTTTATGTTACGTAATTTTCTTACTATGCCATTTTATGCCTAATACTAATCGCTAATAGTAATAGATAAGACTTACTTACGTACGTCTGTAAAATAAGTAAATTTTAAAAGAAAATATTAAAGTAATTGTGCTAACTACCTGTTCATATAAGCTTATACTTTAAGTATGTATGTATAAAACCTAAACGCTTTGAATCCTCAATTCGTCTACCTCTATTAAATATTGTTAAAAGTCAAATGCAATGTATTTTTACCAAGAATTTAGGATTAATTATTATTATAATTCCACTGAAAAGTTTTGTTTACGACACTGGAAAGTTCGACTACTTCGACATGTTATATTTTTAGTTGGAAAGATGTGCCAGGTATAATAATTTATCGGCAACACAATATTTTATTTATTT
This sequence comes from Leptusa sp. GC000079, assembly GCA_030264655.1. Taxonomy (NCBI): domain Eukaryota; kingdom Metazoa; phylum Arthropoda; class Insecta; order Coleoptera; family Staphylinidae; genus Leptusa; species Leptusa sp. GC000079. The sequence continues at coordinate 12,006 of JARJDT010001649.1, forward strand.
CACTCAGGCGCCAAATTTTATGATGTAAAATTACATAAACATGAACTTAATTCCTCCTTATTCTAATGAAAATTTCAACAGGAAATTTTCAACTGAAATGCTAATGGTGTATCAAGATTCAAGATTCGAATTAATACTAAGTAGGTAAATGAATTATTGGCTTATTGCGATTTGCTATTTGTAATGCATTTATTTAGCGATAGGATATTAACGAATACTAACTAACGTCAACTTTACAGAGCATAATATTGCTAGAATGCAAAAATGCAAATTTGTTATTGTATTCGTTTCGTACCATGTATGAATAAATTTATTAGAGCAAAAGCAAAAAATCACATTTCGTTAGTAACTTCTCATTCTCAGAAGTTGTTGGAAGTATTTTTGGCAGTGGCCATGGCCTGTGGCAGTGAAACAGGACCAAAGGACTAAGCTCACATTACGAAAAACAGATGTAGGTAAACTTGGCGTCACAAAAAAGAATTCGCATCAATAATGACGTCATTTTTTAAACATATTCACATGCTAAAAATGCTCATTAATTTGTGTTGTTGCCAAAATCTGTGTTTAAAACGTGCATGAAATTAGAAAATATAATTAGTTTGTACGCGAAATTATGATTTCAAAAATTATCTTACAAAAATTAACATAGCATATGAAAAAATTTTAATAACATGAACATTGTTTAAAGTTTATTGCGTAAAATACACTAATTATTATTTACGTAGTAAAAAAAACAAAATTTTGTCAAAACAAGTTTCTTCATTTCTTCGAATCTCCTATATCAACTTAAATTTATTATTAAGTTACTAAAGTCAATTTTCTTCTGAATTGAATAGCGCGACGCTAATGGAAAAGCCAAACAACCTGCGGCGATTTTGCGGATAAAACGCGTCCAATGCGAGTGAGTGCGTTGTCCGATACCGAAAAACCGGCCGCGGGAATAAATAAAACGCACCCAAAAACGAATGTTTCCCGCTGTTGCTAATGCCAAGAGTGGAGAATGCGCTATCCACACTAATTATACACCAGGGCCGGTTTATATTTCTAGTGCGCCCTAAACACATAACTCAATGAGCCCCAATCAAAAATATGCCCCTTTTATTCAAAGAAATATCTTTAAGACAAGCTACCGGGTGTTCCAAAAACAATGAACATATTTGAATTTCCCGCCAAGGCATTTTATTTTTATTATATAATTATTTAAAATACAAATTAAATAGTATTGTATTATCTGAAATTTCAAAAAAATTCGAGACAAGATTAAGTTTTTCAAGAAATTAAACGGGAAATATCGGGAAATTTCAAGAAATCTAAAGAAAATAAATAAATAATTAAGAATCTCAATTTTTTGTCTCGATATTTCGAGACAAGACAAGAAGTCCAATCGAGACAAGAATTCTTGTCTTGTGAAACCCAAGAAACAATTAGTCATTTAAAATATAAAATTACAAAGCAAAACAAAAAAATATTTAAAGAATTGGCGGCAAATTCAAATCAGTTCAGTCATTTTGGAACACCCTGTATTATTTAAGTACCGAATTTTCTCTATACTGAAAATTGAAGAAATTAAAAATTTTATAGGATCATAAAAAAATAATTGCTTGCAATTATCAAAAAAAATCTCTATTCTGTTAGCGCCTTATGCCACCGCCAGTGTGAACCCAATGTATAAACCAGCCCTGAATGAACATACTTATATTAGCGCGTATCAATAAAGAAATATCGGCTTTTTCGTTGTTATTTTTTTTTTAGTAAGTATTATCAACACATTTGAAATTTAGGCGAGCCTAGTCAAGTTCGAACTTCTTGTCTGTTTCGGTTTCCGTTCGGTCGGAAACAGCGGTTTGACGTAATTCAGTGCTGTACGCACTAAAACAAAAGTGCTAAAGAACAGCACATTCGCGTTGGGCCCAGCAATTCAGCGAATGCGTTCGGTCCGTCGTCGCCGTCTGCGAATTATCGACCTCGGCGAAACGCGAAACATTCTGCGGCACGCGCTGCCCGCCGATACGATACGTAACGAACAGCTCGCAAACGACTCGCCAAATTCAAACCAAAGCAAAGCGTCATCAGTGGCGTAGAACTTATGCACATCCAGCACATCAATATGCATATGGCCAGGGCCTCTTTTACATTATTTTGGGCCCTGGGCAGAATACTTACCGGGCCTTTTTTCGAATGCCCAAAAATAAGAAAATTAAATTAAATTTGGCCCGCCCGGGCCTTTTTTTATTTCGGGCCCTGGGCAAATGCCCCGCGGGCCCATGCGTAAAATAGGCCCTGCATATGGCCAAAGCAGGCTAAAGTTTGAACAGTAAGCTCGCCGACGACACCGGCATCCTTTCCCAGCTGAACACAGCTGAACGTTGCCGCCAACGCCGCGGCCGCGAATAAAGCGAATAGCGCATAGCGCCGGGGTACACTTTCCGACGCGGCTATAAGCTCGCCGTCTGCATAAGAAAATCTTTCAGTACGACAACACGACCGCTCGCAAGCGCATTACTCACGGTAGACGCGTGCGAATTTCACTATGTGCACGTACTCGATGTAATCGGCACGAGAATTTGGCGGCTCCTTAATTTTACCGATTCAGTGTATTTTTAGTTTCCTACTTTTTTCTTATTTTTATTGCTACTTTAAATACACTTCGAATCAACATCTGAAATCAGATCAAATACAAGTTTCAACTCGAAACCAAACGCGAATTATTTACTTACTGTAAACCACTTGAACTCGTTTTCTTTATAATTTAATAATTTTAATAAATAAATTTAATATTTATTAAGTTAGTTTTAATCATCTAGTTTTCGCGTATTTTGCGGTATTTATTTGATGTGAAGAGCCGCAAGGCAAGTCACGTGTGTGTAATAAAGCCAAGGGTTGCGCCAAAACGCGGGGACGACGAGGACGACGTTGCCGCTGAATAAGTAAAGGCAATTTTCTTGCGCGGAAACGCGATCGGCTGCTTGTTGAGAGGCGGCTAAAGAACGGACCCGATTTTTCTCTGTGGGATAA
>JARJDT010001655.1:0-10412 GCA_030264655.1 Leptusa sp. GC000079
TTTAGCATTGAATTTTAATTTTCGCGGGCAATTTGTTCGTACTGCCAACCTGACACATTTTTCGATCGTGTAAACTTGCCCGAATCTAGTGGTCTCTATAGTGATGAAATGAACTATACATATACACTCCGAGATTCAAAGAAAATGCAATGTATTATGAGAAGGGCTGCTTGTTTTTATTGAATAAAAATACCCATTATAATCCATATTGATATTATTTTCGTATCGTATAGAGAGAAAGAGAAAAATACAGTAGTTGTTAAATTAAAACAAAGAAAATAACACTCAGTATGATTGATAATAAAATTATTTTATTGTTTTTTATGCTAAGAGTTTTCCAACTTGAACGGAAATCAAAATGACTACCCAATGCAACGAATAAAATAAAGGACCCTAAACTTTGCAATCAAAAATAGTGATAAAAATAGAAAGTTGCATGTCTAGCCAAACTTTATTAAACTTGAGACCTTCGCAATAATTTAACATATTCTTGAATTAGCAACTAAAAGTCTTACTTTTATGTCTCACATTTCACATTTTAGACTGATTTTTTTCGTTCAACTAAACTCGATGAGTATAGAGTTAATGTTAGTTAATAAAAGGTAACTTTGTGTTTGTAGAACGCACTTGAAGACTTGTAAAGTGGCAACTTTTTCAACGTTCCCATCCCTATTCTCTATGTATACTATCATGCATAAAAAAGTTACTCAATAGGGTGCTATGCATGCGAATGTCCTGAAAGGGTGTCCGACCGTACCATCCAGTACTGATAGTTACTATCCTTGTGCTTGTGGTTTAGTAGAGTAATTATGAGCGCTGTATTCGTTTAAGAAAGTTGGCGTGGTTATGTAAATTAATTTCTCATTAATATTAAAAGTGTTTTGCCTTGAATGACCGAAAAAATTTAAGAAGATACGCGCCCGACAGGAATGTAACACGTAACAAGCTACGCTAAGAACAAAGTAAAAGAACGGGTTAAGGCTTTAAGGCTTTAGCATTAAAATTTTATACAGGAAAATGGCGCCGACCAAATGGCGCGATGAACCAAAATAATGAAGTGAAAATTTTTAATTTAGGTAAAGAGCAAAAGGGTTATAATAACGGTACGCGCCCCATTTTTATACAAATTAATGTGTTCAAGCCAACTTTTAATTTGTTCTATAAATAACAATTTTCGAATAAACTTTTCAATAAATGTACAACTTCATTATATGCAAGCTTTATTATAGGTGGTTAAAATACACTGCATGGAAATAGTAAATTGTTGGGCAAAATAATAACGACTTGCAGTTAATTACGAAGCGTATGCGCACATCGCACATTAAAACCTTTTATTAATGTCGATTCGACGAAAAACGAAAATTCCACATTACGGCCGAATATGTTACTGGCATTATCAATGTTTTATATTACGATATTCGCCCCAATTGTAGCAGCCGCTTTCGATGACGATGTCACCCGATATCATTGCTTTAATCGCAGTAATAGCATATTATAGGCATAAACTCAATTCAAATTAGAACGAATCCTATTTGTCATTTATTTATTTCATTCCAACGTATTGCCTATCATAATCATAGCGTTGTCATAAATTTTCCCACCTGCAACGAGAATCTATTTTTAAAATAAACTCCTTTAATATTCTCATAATCATAATATGCATAAACTAGTAGCCATTTTAATTACATACACATACATTAATTAATTTCCGTTTATTAAAGCAAATGACTGCAGTTATTTATGTGAGCTCACAACATATGAATATAGTTTATTAATAAAGGAAGATACTTTAATAGAACGATGTCCAATGGTGCATATTTTATTAATGAATAAAATCATTAAACTGACTCATATTTCCTGTTTGTACTATAGACGATACTTGGTGATTTTGAACGAGACAAGTCCATTCTAGAAAATTCAAGTGACTCCTTGAAAAATACAAAGAAAATAGAATTATAGCAAAGCAAGGAGCAGGGATTCCCAAGAAACACTGTATAATTGTGACCAAATCTTTTAGGGCCCTAAGGACTCGTTTGTAAGATGCCTCAATGCATATTACTTGTACTACTTACATTGAGCATCCAATTATTTTTGTTTCTCGAGTGCACTCACCTGTAACAAAATCAGAAAATCATATTAGATTATGCCATGTCCTCATATTCATGCACATGATGTTCATATTCGTAAATAGGTAAGAATGATGCACAATCATAGTATTTCTACTCTTCATAGGACTAGTATAGGGTAAGGAGGAATAAGTACTTCTCTGGCATTCTTTACGTATATATTCGTATTCGTTTATAAGTAAGTACGGCTGGATTATTTATGATGTTGCGACATGAATAAGAAGTATGAAGTATCGTATCGCTTCGTATCGCAAACGTGTTCGCCTTTTTCGCGAGCGCGCACAATGCAAATGTTGGTACGTACACGTATTTTCGTTTTCCTTCATGCTAAAGGTATACGAGGTAAAAGTACGCGAAAGTTGAAGGAAACCGAAATGAATGCTCTTGATGTAAATGTGAAATATGTAAGTTAGAACGTGATACCCGAAATAAAAATAAAAATGCAAAGTGAACATTAAGAAAAATGAGCTTTTGAAATGCTTTTTGTTCATCAATTTTATTATGCTGTCTTGAGTTGACTTGAATGAAGCAGTATATTAGAAAAATGTATGCCAACTCCAAATTAGCATAAAATAAAATATTTAGCCTAAAATAAACATCTTTAATTTCGACGTGTTTACAAAAGCTGAAACAAAGGACAATCAATAAAATTGAGTTTGGTAATGAGTTTCATAATGAAATTTCAATCATTAAATATTTAGCAAAACAGATTTTTGTTTACCATTTTTAGTCAACAACATTTCTGCTAGGATTAATTTGATGCGGCAAATCCTTGATAAGACATAAAGAGCTTTCTTTAATCCTTCCAGGCGTATTACTTGTAATAAACAACAGAGTAGCAAATTGCTATTTATCTCCCTCGAATAATTATAACCCTCCCTCACATTATGTGATATAAAATGATATTCGAATTCAATTAAATTTTAAGCGTTTTCCTCCGACGACATTTCGTGAACAGCATGCACGAGCAGATATAAATCATAAATCCAAACACATTTACGCTTCGCGCCCTCCAACTAAATTACCTACTAGTATATTGCACATGTGTACACCTGCTAATAATGCGTTTAAGTTCCACATTCGCGAATTCATCACAGCATCAGAGTAGGGAGCAAATTGCACTTTCCTTTCCTTCCACGTGTTTACATGCGTTTAGAAGATAACAGGAGGGAAACAGAGAGAAAGATGTGTTCAATCTCATCTCATAACAAGGCTCATGAAGAAAAAGGACTAAAGGGAGCAGGAGCAACGCGCAGATGAAATTAAAATTAACATTATGTAACCAGACACAGATATGAATTGCATGCCTGGGGATTGTGCGTCGTCCTTGATGCTAAATGTATTTTATTAACATTCCGTATATGATTATGATAAAAGGGGAGATGACGAGTATAATATGCTATGCATACTTAATGCGCGTGAAATATTTTATACGTTAAATTCAATTAGGCATCATTGCGCGTACGCCGGACTTAAATTGGGGATGCTTTACTCATACTGATACACACGATTTATTTTCTTGCCTCTTTGAATTTCAATTTCAATTAGTTTAACTATTCTACAAATTTCAACTATACATAAATTATTGCAAAGAATACAACTAAAATCAATAAATGTTCGTTATTCGTGCAGGTCGTTTTGAGATTGCAAATGTGGAACTAATTGAATAAAAAATAAAACCATCCCCAGGATCGGCGATCAAGGGATGTGTGCGCATTTTATGTCGGTGGCATTCGGTCGTAAAGATCGCGTTTGTAATAAAACTTCCTCGGTTTTTTCTGTGGGCGAATTTATTAGCAATATGTATTTAGCAATTATTTTTATGCGCTTTGGCAGTAAATAATGCGCTCGTAAATTTAGCGAATACGCCCCATATATATTTGTTCTCATATATCCGATGAAAGTACTACATATCAGAGAGAAAAGTACGTAAACGCCGGGAACCGGAAAAGAGGGTGGAGAATGCTCTGGATGGTGCTGGTAGTACAGATAAAAAATTAATTGTCGCCGCAGCTACTTGCTGAGTTTATAGTAAATAAACAAGCACGCCCCATACAAGGGGTAGTTACAAAATAAATAAGAAACATTAAAGACACTACCACATAAAAATACAATAAAATAATCCCGTTTCAATGGACCAATCAGATGATATAAGTAGAAATAAAATCTGGGGACTAAAATAAAAATATTCATAAACAATTTTTATTTTCTTCATTTTATAAACATCTCTTTCAACTCGAATAAATAAACTTTTCGTCGTTTGCAAAGCACGGAAATCATACAGGTGTATGTTTGAAGTTGAAGTGAAGTCTAACAACAGTCGTAACAACCTTAATCTAGATTGTAGTTTGGAATATCTGCAGAGAGTGAACGTTCTTTGTGCGTTTTTGCGGTTTACATTTTAAGGGCTCTTTGTGGGCATGCATGTTCCAGCAACATATAAGATGTTACTTCAATCTATGTTAGAATCCGCTATCCACTCGAACGGAACGTTATTATATTCCGTATAGGTATAGATATGGTAAGTAAACGTTCTTTTCGTCTTGAAAATGCTGTGTTGGGTTCGTGATGGCGATGGTGATGGCAACACGAAACCGTTTCGGGCTTGTGTCCGAAAAGGAGGCAATGGATTCATACACGTCCGGTGGGTGGGTGGTGTCGCGATGTTGGCTATGCATAGCAATAGCTGACCTTCTTTCGTTACACTCCTGAGCGCACCGAAGGATACTTCCTGCCAGGACAGACGGACGGACGCATTTTTACACTCGACCCCTGTCACTCGTTGGCGCTCTTTCTATTTCTTCACAATGACTCATGACAATAAAGTCTCCAACACTTCACGTTGTTCACAATACAATGTTTTTCTCATATTACTTATTACTTCTGTTTGTTGTACTTTATCTAGAATAATAACAAGCAACAAAGAGTAATGTTTCTCAGTCGTTTATTTGCTTTATTTCCGTTGTCGTTTTTACAAAAAGAAAGCAGTTAATTTGCACTTTAATGTTTGATGAAGGCGCTCTATTATAAAATGTTCCATTCAAAATTCAAATAAACGACCAAATTGAAATGTTATGAAGATGAGAAGTGTGTGGGTGGACGAAGGTACGGCATGATGACTTTTACAAAAGCAGATATTTATTATGGAAAATTTCCTGCTTTTTGTGCGCTCACGCTCGATGTGAAGAGTTTCTTGCTTGACCATTTCGTGAAATGCGATAAAAAGGAGCTCTGAATGCCTGAGGAATGTCCGAAATATACAAATAAAGCGGTCCTAATAAAGCAAATAAGAGTCGAAATTTATGTTTTACCTTTTCGCTAAATGTAAATAATAAATTAGAGAAGGCGCACGCTGCGGCGTGTGCGTTTTTGTGAAATCTCACCCTCATGAAATACAACCCAATTATGCTTAGAAGTATATAATTTAATTAAAATCCGGACGGCAAAGAAAGCCCTTTTCACTAATAAGGCCGACCAAACAGTAGAGTGGAGAAGACTTTTGTGTTGAGTAACAAAACCCAACGACTAACGGCAAGCGTGCAAACGAAAGTGTCATCAGGAAACGACAAAGAATTGTGAAAAAACGACTGACCAAAACTGCCAGGATAAAAATACAAAATGAGCGTGACTATTTCAGTGCGGGTTCCGACTACTTTTATACGAAAAACAAAGTATTATGTTATATTGTTCTAATTTGTGTGCGCCATTTATACAAATACAAACACATCAAGCGAAACAAACAAGAAGCACTGGTATGTTGTATAAATATTATGCAAATGTGCACACCGTTTGTGTATGGAGACATTTACACTTGAATTATTCAAATTGAGCACTACGAGAAGAAGGCGACAGAAATATAATGAAACAAACGCGACTCTAATTTTATCAACAATTTGATTAAAAATGTCCCAGTGCGAATGTTCAAACTGAAAGTTGGAAGAACAGCATTCTGACATTACAAAATTAATCTGTTCTTATTAAACTGTCCTTGCATATTTGCAATGGTTGTAATAGTAGCTGAAGCAATAATGGTACGCGAGTGGAAAAGTGCAGGACAAAACGTTCCCTTGGAATTAATTACGACTGCATATCCGCAGCTTTGGAATTGCCCGGCGCCTTCATAAGAGCGCATAGCGGAAGCTAGGTGAAAAGGATAAACAAGCATTTGCTCGTTTTGCTAGTGCTAGACCAACAGGATATAGAATCCAGGCATAGCTGGCGCATCCGTTTTTTATAAACGCTGTTTTGTTTCGATTGTTTTTTAGTGGCGGCGTGTCGTTTGTTGTTTGTTGTGTGGAATTATTTATGCCACTGAACGTGGCCGGCAAATTTTCTCATATAAACCTAACAACCTAACTGTTTGTTCTAGTTTTCCATAGTTTTAGTCCAGCGAGGATCTTTGTACAATGCGCATTGTGCATGCATTGCACATTGCATTGCTGCACTCGAGGACAAAACATATCTATCTTAAATGCGCACATTGCGCTCTCTATTTATTTACCACAACCAAGCGAAGATATTTGTTTTCTGTCATATATACGCTGGTAAATGAATATATTTTATTTATTTATGCAAATGATGATGAAAGCATTTACTTTTTATATTGTTATTTGTTATCGGTCTTATTTATTGTTTGAGTTTCAGGCAAACTGTTATGTTGAATTTAAATACAGAGTGTATCAAAATAATTTGCTGCGTTTTTTAAATTCTGTGCCAACCTGCACTAATGTTTCTAATAGTGTAACATTCCATAAATTCGCATATTTCAACAACAAATTTGAAATTGTCAGTTGTACGCCACTGAACTAATGATTGGGCGAAAAAGGGTATTTTAATTCAAGGTGCCAATTGAAAGTATGAAATATTAGGCGGCAAATTTAAATCTACTCAATCATTTTGGAACACCTGGTAAAATACTCTATCGATGTAATATTAAATTACATCTATCTTTTTTAGATCCATAAAACGTTTCTTTAAATTGAAGAAATATACCAATCAGTGATATTTATTTACAAATACATTTTACGGTGATAATGCGTAAAACTCGATGAAAATAAGTTTATTTTTATAATGAACGTAAAAGTCACGAATGCTTTCTAATTCTAAGTAAGTAATTTTTTGCATAACCTGACGCAACTTTATGAACTCGAAACGCGTTAGAAGTTACTTTCAAACGCATCTTAACGACTTTACCGACACGAAAATCGCTAATGCTAAAGATGTGAAAAGGAAGACTAAAAATACAACATGATGTATTTATACATGTGGGAGACTAACCACTGGACGAATATAACCCGCTGACCACACTCGCAAGTCCAACAAGATCCATATAACTCAGACAGCAAACTCGGATGCGCGTTATTTTTAGACGACTTTCAGCATCCTCTCTTTGCGATCAATAAATTAGCACTTTTTAGTTATATTGACATAAGTAGCATTGCGGTAAATATCCACGGGTAGTTGCACTCGAATCAATAGCAAATTGTGCAATTAATAGAAAACCGAACGAATTGAAACACGAGTCGCTGAATCAAATTGCATTTTGTGATTTTGAATGTTGCACGTATATTGAGATATTAGTGATGCCGAACAAGCACATCATTGATATTGATATTATACGAATCGTATTTTGCATTCGATGGATATGAATGATGTTGAATTTTAAGCAGACATCGCATTTGTAATTGGTAATTAGTAGTATTATTATAGTATAGTGGTGTGGTAGACTCACTGGTAGAGTACATTAACCAAATTAAATTGCGCTTTACAAAGTTAAATTCTGTAGAATCGAAACGAATATCGAAATGACCAAACGAATCGTACAGAGTAACATGTGGCATTTGTCTCATACTGATGCCGATGGCATGGTGGAACCGATTTTATATTGCCCACATATTGAGTGCATTCGTTGGGGAGTTTTCCAGCGTCACGGCGAAGTGTCACAGAGCGCAGCAAGCGTTTGATTTATTGCAATTTGCGTGTATATGTGTACACTGTACGATTTGGGAAATCGTTCGGAAAACGCGACGATTAATTAGATGAATTTGTATAATAACACGATTTCCTCGGCTGCTGCAACCTGCATGCAATGTCAAATTACATTTCAACGAACTTTACCCAACTTTCAAGAAGTTTACGCATTGGAAAAAAGAAAACAAATAAATTCAAAACACAATAACTACGTATAATCGAAATACGCTCATAAATTGCGAGTTTCTTATTTTTATTAACATCTAGCATCGAACAATTGCGAAATAAAATTTCTTCAAATAAAACGTCTCGCTGGTGATAATAAAAATTTTTCAAGACGATAATTCGTTGGCGCGATGTAGCTGTGGCCGGTTGGGCAGTTATTCTTAGTTTTGCTTTATTTAAGTTATGAAAGGCGAGCGGGGCCAGTAATACCAGCACATTATACGTAATAAAAGGTTAATAGAGCACTACTAGAAGAGCACTAAAGCGATAATAATTTCTAGCTGGCGATTTCTGACAATTGCTAAAACCAACAGTCCAACCTAACTGAAGGAATGGAATTTCACTCGCATTGCAATTGTCGTTGCGATATTTATGTAGTTTTTGATTTATATTTTCCATTACCACCTATAGATTTCCTCTTTTATGAACATGAATTAATTGAAAATTTAACACAGTAGCAAACTTTGGAAATTAAAGTTTTAAAATTAATAAATCAGGACTTGCAGTTGGCGAAATGATGTTCTTGATTCTTCAAAAATCTTCAATATGCTTTGAAATGGTAGATATTAGATATTGGATTGTTACCATCAGCCACGAGAAAATCACAGGAAAACTTTGCACAAACCGGTAAACTCGAAAAATGCGAAATATGCAAACGTAAAATTTTCTATTTTCTTTATCTTGTCGTCAGTAGCGCGCAGATATTTGCAAATGCAAGAAATATCGCGAGAGCACAATCACAAAAATCTCCCACACGACGCGGATTCATATTGAAAAATTTCTTACTTGGAATATTTTCGTTACATTTAGTTCTGCTTAAAGAACTTTCTCACCATCAGCCATCGAGAAAAACTTCTTTACGAAGATTATATTAAATTCAATTTCTTTTTTTGCGTGCATATTACATTGATTTCGACCTTTAGTATTTCAGTATTTCTCAAATCCATGATGAAACTTAAGACGTGCACATAAAAACGGCGAGGAAACAGGATGGAAAGATCGATTTACATAATTTCGCTTGACGCATTTTAGATTCTGCATTACGTTGATATATGAAAATTCGAACTTGAAATTTTTGCAAACCATTTGCACAACGATTTCACTTCGGTGAGGAAAAAATGAGAGAAAGAATAGGGTAAATTTAACAATTTCAGAAAGGGCAAAAAGCACCAAGGTGAACCACCAACACAAATAAAAGAAATCCCTTCGGTATTGCAAGCAAGAACGAAGAAATATATCTGGAGACATTTTTACGTTTTTGGGTTTTTGGTTTTCCATTTTCCATTTTAGGACAGCAGAGTACTATAAAAGTGCTGAATATCGACTTGACATTTCTTGCTCACATTTTACTTTTATTTTCTTTGGTTCACCAAAGGATACATGATAGCATGTCATGTACATACATACATCATGGCAATATTCAATAAGTTACAAACATTTTAGTAAGTATATCATGTATCATTTAAGTAATGAAGCAATTTAGACGATAAAAGTACCAACATGACTATAATAATTTCTTGGAAAATTACATTTTAATATGCAAGTTTAATATTATGCGGTTTCAGTGCATGTGGTTTGGCCAAAATGTCTAAAACTCGAATAACTTAAAAATATAAAATAAATGTTGAAAGCATATTTGACAAAGTGATTCATGCACTAAAATTAAATCATTACACATTTATACTTTAAGCTTTGAGTTTTGCAACATAGTTGCTGTTGTGTTTTTCTGGTCAATGACAAAATTTAAAATGAAATTTTTACGAATTTATAAATATGCATAAGTATAATTTATGCGAAAAACAAAAATGCATAAAATATTCCGAAGCAAAAAATGTAACTATTGCTTTATTGGATGTTTTTATGTGAATGTGGCAAACAAAGTTTTTCTAACAATTTCGTAAAGCTAAATCACATCATCATTATATAAATAACTAGAACTAGTTTTAACTAAAGCCAATGCAATTTATTTTCACCAAATTTAGCATTAGCAATTTAGAAATTGAAATATATGCATGTAGCAATTTAGTAAATTTCCATACAATTCAAAAACCTGTATGATTTGATGTTAATAAATTTCGAACGCAATTTTCC
>JARJDT010001658.1:0-15399 GCA_030264655.1 Leptusa sp. GC000079
CGATATTCAACCTTAATTTTCGTTCAAATGGGGTCAACTTGTTCTGCGCATCTCAATGCAATGCTATGAGACCAGTAGCAAGTCCGGCCTTCCATTTATTATATATAGTTCAGTGGAATGATGTTTTGACCATTATATCGTATCGTATAAACCATACGATTGTAAAACAGAGAACACAGCCGTTCCAATGCTTCATGTATTATATCATAATAAATATAAAATACTGAGATACAGTCTGTTCTCATGAAAATAAGCCCAAAAGGGGCAAAAAGCACTCTTTTCTTGTTTCAGTTGTTTCACAACTCAACCGTTGTATGCTAATGAGAACTCATGCGGGTTTTCTTAGGTCGCCGCCATTCGCGCAACCACCGCCGCGCACATATGACAAGAAGAAGTCGACGATGACGAGTTTATCACCAGCCGAAGCCAGTTTATCGTCAAAGTCTTCTTTGTTTTTAATTTGCTTCGACATGTTGCTAATCACTCTAAACGAGGGCGGATTCTAGCACGAAAACAACGGCGACGAACAGAAGCGAGTGCTAGGCTAGTGCTAGTTGCTACTGACTGACACTGACTACAATCGAACTTCACTAGGTAAGTTCGTTTGATTGTTTAATTATGCGCTTAAACATTATTAATTAGTCGCTAAATCTGCTCGTTGACGAAATTCTTACTTTTAAAAACGTTCGTTTTTGGGCGCGGTTGACGCTATTTATCATACAGTTTGATGAAAGAGTCAATAAACTAAATGCGTTTTTATCTAGCACGTAATTTATTTGAAAATTGTGAATTCGAAACAAAAGAACTGGTTGGCATAGGTATGAAATGGGAGGTCACGGCGTTTATTATTTATTTGAAAATAATAAAAATCGTGATTGAAGACTTTACGCTTTGTTACGGAACATTTTTTCCTTCCCGCACATTACCTGTTATAATTCTTAACTTTGAAACTTTTTCTTTCATTTCTTTGTTTTTGTGTGCATTGTTTATTAGTTGTTAGAACTTTTACCTTATTTGATATGGGCATTTGGAATGAATTATTGAAGCATTTAAATGTCTCAGAAAGCGGTATATTTACGAATAATATCAAGATCTGGATGGACGCTTTATTTTTTTGCTTATATAATTTTCATACTCATAATCAATATCTACACATCATAAAAGTAACAATTGTATCAATAGCAAATGTCAATATTTATTTGACCATAATGGGATGAATTTTGTGTAAGTACAAGAAGTGGAATTTGAAGAATGTGAAAACAATGACAAAGATTAACTAATTTTTGAAGTCGATACTTCAGACTGGAAACTAATGTAGCGAATAAATTTGCATCGTGAAAACTTAAACCGCACAAACGGAGATTAAAAGCCGCGATAAATATCAGTGATAAATATGTTATTATGCACTTTAGTAACTACAAACACATGCTTGGACCATTCTTGTAAGTACTCTAGTCTAGTTACCAGTTACCGGTAATTGTTGAGCAATCCTTTCTTCTTTAGAGCACTGTTGCTGCTCGCATTGTATTGTATTGTATTCAAACACAAACACATGTACAAAAATCATATTCCTTTAATAAACAAATACAAATACTGTGGGAGTTACATGAATAAGTACTGCACTTTTGTAAGATCCATTATAGATTTGTTTTAGTATGGCGCAAATCTGTCGTGCTTCGTCAATCTTGTTACTTTTCATTCAAGTGCTTTTCATCCATATTTGTAAACATTAAACATCAAATGTTCATGGCAAAAATCAAAAGTCGACAATCAAAATCAAAGCAAGATTATCGCAACAAATTATCTATTGTATGAACATTTCAATGAACGCCTCCACGACCTAAAATTACGGCAAGGGAATCTGAAGCACAATTTTCGCCATTCGCATGTTCCAATTTCTTGTTCGTTTTGTATAATGCAATGCAAAAGAATCGTGTATGCCAAATTCGCACGCATTGAGTTTGAATGAAATATACGCAGTGACGAGACAGTATTTTTGGTGGATTTGTCAGGCATTGCTCAATGAATGCTGCCGAAATTCAAATAAGAATAATGAATATACAAACACAAATTAAAATGAGAAAAAGTGCAATGAGTATACTAAATTAATTTCGGCCTGAAATGTTGTGCAAGAGCACGCGATTTTAAGATCATTAAAGTTAAGTTTGTAAAGTGAGAAACTACAAATGTAATCAGCGTTTTAATGTAAGACGACCTTCTTGGTTTTGGAAATTTTAACAATTATTTTTTACATATTTAACATAACAATGATATTCATAACATGAGCGAATAATTTGAATGAGTTTTACGCGCGTTTTTTTATTCAGTTAAATAGTTGATGAAGTCTGCAAAATCAATCAATTAATTACCTTGCCATACCTTATAACAATACAAAAGTAATTATAGCATATAACATTACAATTGTTTATTAATTTGCAATTATATGATTGTTCTTATTAAGTCGTGACTTACACGACCGAATCGAGATTTTTCTAATTATTACAAACGCAAATTGGCTCGTTGTACCTTTAATCGTGGCAGTTGTAAAGTTAATAAGATAGCAACTATGAACCTACCTACGCGTAGGTACAGACATGTTGATTCGTTATTACAAATCAACAATTTAAAAATGAATGCGCCAAGTCATAGATACCAATTTAAGTGCTTTGCTTAACGCAATTAATAATTTTTAAACGAAATGCGCAATGCAACTCCAACTCCAATGGCACGACATGCCACAATATTATTAAAAAATAACAATAACATTAATAGAATTATAGAATTAATGTGTTCTATGTTTACTGAAACAGTTAGTTGCCTTATATTCGATTACTCAATTGTTTAATATTAATCTAAATTCAGTTTAGTGACTTTCAGTTTTCTGAAGTTTTTATCAAACCCAGATTTTTAAAAATGTTTGTTGGAAGTCTCATCCACTATCCAAAGAGGTAAAGATGTTATGGGTTGGATAATTTTGTCGTTTTTTAATGGCAAACTTTTCTTTTTGGATGGTTGGCGCCGTTGTGGTGGGACGAGTATAAGTAATCAAGTTGAAACTTCTCGTTGGACTATTAGTGAAAAGAGCAAATAAACCAAGCGCAAGAGAACATAGCGAATGTAACTTGTTTACTGTAAATTACACTCGTTGAAAATCAATGATGAATTGGCGGTAATTATCGGCAAAACGGCAATAAAAGTGATCGTTGCAATTTTCTTCCTCTGCTTTCTGAATCACAAGTGCATTTAAAATTAGTTAGCGCCTCAATTTGGATTAAACTTTCCAGTCGCAGGTTTGTGTGTTTGTTTTGTTTATCATTGGCATAAATAATATTAATCCTTCATAAATCAAAATCATATTAATTAGATTTATTATGCATAGGGCAGTTTTGTATTTAAACCACGTTTTGATTGATAGAATTGATAAATATACCTAAATACAAATGGAAATTGCAGATAATACCCGCAATGTTAATATCTTCGCTCCTGTTTTTGTTTTGTCGATATTATTGTTGTTGTTTTTGTATATGCTTTTTGTGGTGTTGGGGTAGGAAAAAATAAATTTAACCACCTATAAAGCGCATTCGGGCATTGTGTGCAAATGTTTTAATTTTGCAATTTAAACGAAATTGAAATTATTTGAATAATTGATTAGCAGGTCGTTTCTTTTATGTAAATACTATACGTGTACATGCAGTTTGAGCCGAATTTAATTATGCAAAAACACAAAACGGAAAACCTAAAATAACTTGGTTGAAATGTTAATTAAATAAAAGCGGGTTTAATAATATAAAATCAACGATTCGACAATAACTGTATTTGAGGGTATGAGCCATTCGCGAACACTTCGAAACATGTGTAACTTGGAATCGATTTTCATGTTCATTTGTAATTGAAAATGATTAATTAAATACTTCATTAATTCACACAAATTGAATCATCATACACGTATACAAAAATGAATTGTTTTTGTTGCTGCTAGCTATAACCAAATATAATGCCAAACATCAATAATTAATTGAGTTACATAACACATTTACATGTGACAAACTACAACTAAAAGTACTACTTGCAAAATTTAACAAGAGAAGATTTGTTAACCGCTAGATTTTATTTTATGTAATTTTGTTCAATATGATAGTAAACATGAGAAACTTCACTTCGTTTCTTCACCTTCGCTTCGTTTCTTCGTTTTATGAGTGTAACTTCTTTGCCGCTATTAGCAGCAATGGAAAGAAGAAGATTTGATCGTAGTAATCTAATTATTCGAACAGAATCATATAATAACAATGGTAATTAAGTATTCAGTTTGTAGATGTGCAACATGAAATGCAATTGCATGTGAATATTTTCGATCTTGCACTACATTAAATAAGCGAAAATGTTTTGTTACGCAAAATGTTTCATTTGTTTAAACAATAATTTGTGATAGTGCGCTCGTTATGGCATGATAAAATCAAAATTATTGCCAAAAACAATAAAATTTAGTGAAAACAAATATGCTTGTGAAATTTATAGGTACATTAGTATCGTTTCACTTCGATAATTTATGACAAATTGTTAAAATTTATTAAATTACACGCTATTTAGGTTGAATCATTACACTAAATTGTGTAGAAAATGATAGCCTCCAATAGCAATAAAAACGCGACGATCATCAAAATCATATTAAAATACTTCCAAAGTTTCATAATTTTTTATTAGTATTTTTTATAAATTTTGAAATACACACTGAAAAATAAATTTAATTATGCAATGACGTTATAAACAAAGCAAAGGTACATTTGTAACCCTTTACACGTCTATAATTACAAATTAAATTTATTACGCGCCGCCGTACGAGTGCGACTAATTAAAAACCGTCGTAATTAACACATTACATACGAAATTGTGTAATGCCGTTTCAATTTACTCGCGCACTCGACAAATGTGCGCGCCTTGCTCATCGCAACTTTGTAAACATGATGCTGTCCTCTTCGCATTCCCATTTTGTAGACGTAGAAGAACATACTAACAACATTCACAAGTGTTAATAATCTACTTCTATGTGCTTATGTGGAAATGTAGCTGCCTAAACGGAAAAATATCTTGTCGTTTAAAAGAAAACAACAACAACAAAACAGAATATCAAACACTTAATTAATTGAAAATAATGCGTGTCAGTGTTGTTCCTTTCTTATCTCAATCGAAGATTTGAATTAAAGACATGCCCAAAAAAGGATCTGCATTGTAGAATCTATTAGGTGGAGATTCTAAAGAAATGTATTATGAAATTTCAATTTGTAAACTTAGCAGAGCGCGCAACATTTGCGATGAACGCGCAAAGCGATGCCATTGAAAATTTTATGTTTCATTATGCAATTCGTGTACGACCAGCCAAAGCAAACCAAACAGCGTGTCCTGTATGTGTAGGTATGAGCTGCTTGTGAAGTTGTGAAGAACAAACATTAAATTCTTAAGCGTATTACGGAACTCACGAATTAGAGCGTGAAGAGCGCGACTCGCGAGTGAAAAGAGGTAAAGAGACGCAAAGTCGCACCAGGCCACGCCAGCTATTACCTATTACCAGACATATTTAGATATCGATATGCAATGCAATATCCAAAATGTCAATTGGCTTATTTATGATAATCTATCGATTCCAGCGCGAATCAACGTCGACTTGTTATCACCTAATGTTAAATTTAAATGCATAACTTTTTGCGCTTTTCTGCCTTTCAAATGTTCAATGTCTGTTCGTTCGGTTGTTAGGAAATATGGTTGGGAAAATGTTGGTGGCATTTCTTTTGGTGTGTTTGATGTCTGACATTCGGCAAGTACGCGCGTTGGAAGAACCATCGCCCGAAGTATTTCTACAACCAAGGAATTTCAATCCGCATCCATATGAATTGGGCTACGATCCGACTAGCGGTGATCGACAGGTCTCCCGGCTACGCGAGTACGCGAATCAGATCGACGTTTTTACGGGCCACCACAATCGCGGCCCAGTGCTTTTTCCACGGAACCGACAGCCAGACGATAATCGCGTCACGAACGATCCGTACGTTGTGCAGAAATTGAAGGACGCACATCCGTACGCAGGCGTTGTCGCCAAACAGAAGAAGAAGTACGGCTTAGGGCTGGGTAGATTCGCCACTGAAGCGGTAAGTTGAAAACGTAAAAAAATCAAAGCGTGCATTTGCATGCTGATAAAACACGAGTAGCAACTTATTTCCAAATTGATTGACACTTTGAAAATGGGCACTAGCGCTTTTAGCTGTAATTAGCATACATTATTGCGAGGATAATTATGTGTGCGACAATTTATGCGCATTTCAAATTGAATAATTTAACAGTTTAGCAATTTTCTGAAAATCGCTCTTTTCAATTGAAGTGAACAAATAATTTAATGAAATGCTTAAACGTTTCAATTTAGTTTACGTCCATTTTAATGTCTTCTCAGAACTCGGCACTAAATAAAAGAAAGACAACGCGAGAGTAGTAATTAAAAAGGACATTTCAGACAAGTAGCATTTAAAAGCAATATATTAGCAAAAAGGACTAAAAAGAAATAAATATTGTACCAGAGTTCTAGATGGCTAACGCAAAAAATCTAATTATTTTAATTTGCAATCACAAAATGCTCCGTTGATTTTCTTACATGTGCACAGTTTCTTTACAATAATTTATTAAAATATCAATTAATATAACATGTTTAATGGAGTATAAAATTAACTCACCGCATGTGCAGATTTAATTAAAAACACAACCAAACAAAGAAAATTCGTGTTCTTTGTCTATGTTATCTTATTAGCTCGTTTTTACTTTCTGATCATAGAGAAGAAAGGTATGTAAACGTGCAGATTTTCGATGTCGGGATTTTGGCGGATTCCGACTAATTAAATTCCCCTGACTCCAAAAATGTGGCTTTTGCAATGATGTCCGTGTGTGTGTTTGTATGTATGTATGTAACGCTCATTTTGTGAACACGATAGCGCCTAAACCAATTATATGACAGAGCTGAAATTAGCACAGGTGGTAGGTACCCATTGGGAATAGTACTGATTAGATTAGATTTTCGGCCAGACCGAATTGTAACTATAACCTCAAAAAACATATGGAAAATTTAAAATTCAAATAACTCAAAAACTAGTAAGTTTTTGAAAATAAAAGGACATTCTTATTGAGAATTAAATTCTGAACCTGTTTTTTATGCCCTTTTCCATATTTCATGAGAAAATTCGAATTTTCGTTTCCTAGACCTCACGCGCGAACTGCTGCAACGAAACATGCACAACGCGTTGTAGTTCTAAGAAAGATCAGAAAGTTTTGTGAAGCCCCTACACGTCTCGTTTTCTATGCCTCTGTATTGTGATGTTGCAATTCTTTATGCGATCAAGGGATTTCAACGATTTCAAAGCTATTGATAAATTTACGGATGTCTCCTTGATACTCCAGTGCTTAGTGAATGGCACTTCCCTTTCGAGTTACTCTTCAATTCAACTTAACGATGTCGACATGCATTACAAATAAATTACATAAAAATTTACGAATCAATATGCAAGTAACGAAAAAAATAAATGTAAATACGAGTGATGTCTGTTACATGAAAATCAACATTTTCGGACTCTGTAGTTTATGGCATGGCGAGGTAAAAATGATGAAACCACCATCATTATCACTCAAGCGTGAAACTAATAAGAATATGGATTAAACAACTTTGGGCATTGCCATCAAGAACATTCTTTCTCCTCACAACCTTTCTATTTCGACTAAAAAATAACAAACAACAACAAATTATCAGTTATAGATTTTGTTATTTATATCTTTATTGTAAAAAAATAAATATTTATTTAGTAATATCGCTACGAAAATCTAACATTACATTTGCAGGTGATAAATACTTTCATATTTTCTAAATCGAAATAATTATGTATTTGATTTGAATGTTTATTCAAATAATTACAATGCAACAAAGTAATAAATAATAAATTAGGATAAATATGTAGATTTGACAGCTAGCAGTAATTGTTCTCGTTGATTTTAATGTTAACTTTGCGGTTTAAGGTGTTAACAAACATTATTGAGAGTATGATAAATATTACAATATCGTAGGTGCCAGTAACTAGCTAACAAGTTGATTTTTATCGCTTGTGGTTATAACAATCTAAAATATTCAGCAATTGAACTCGTACTTAAATAGAAAACTTGCGGTTTTACCAATTCCATATTCAGCTAAAAACAACTAAAATGTAGCTGAAGCAATTTATCATGTAATTCAAAAAGTAATTTCGCCCTCGTTTATACTTATGCATAAAATATCAATTTTGTAAATAAAACATAACATTGCAATAATTAATTGTAATCATAATCATAAAAGACCAACTTTGCGCAATGGACGACAAATAACAAATTCAAAAATTAATTTCAACACAAACAGAACGCATTCTCAGCGCAATTTTATAGATGAACAGTTGTAAAATATTCAAACATGTCGTGCAAGAGTGTTTGTTATATGAGTATACCAACCAAGTATGTGATGTGCATAAAACAAAAAACTTTGTCCAATTCGTCCGCCATGGTACGCGCGCTCCGTTTGCAATATTAATAATGCAAACCGTCCCAACATCATAAAATCCTTGTTCTCGTACAGCGCAACAATGACGCAATAAAGCATTATCAGGACATAAAACGCTCCCTGCGTCGTCGTCGTCGGTCCTTCATCGTCCTTAGTCCCGCGTTCGTGTCGGGCATTATTTCCGGCTGAGGATGACCATAGTCGTCTTCTGTTTCGACCGCTATTTTCATATGTCAATGATATTTATACACAGTGTCTTTTCAAAAAAATTAATAACGAATTTTAATAATTTATGAAATTTTTAAAGAACTTCAACAATTAGAAAAATATGAAAATGAAGCTTTTGAATATAAATTCGTCTTTTTAGTGATGTAAGTGGCACTAAAGGACACTATAAAATATTGTTCTTTAAAATCCTGTAGTATATTTGCAGGACATTGTATAAATTGCGCACTAAAGTATAATTTTGACCAAATAGCTGAAAACAGCAAACAGAAGCAGCCATAAAGTAACATATCATTGTTTGCTTTACGACGTTAGCTCGGCTGGCAGGACTTGTGCAGACAATTCGCAAAGCTCCCAATGATGCCGTGCCGTCTCCAGCTCGCAGCATGTACGATATCAACGCCTGCTTCCCAAATGTGTGCTGTCGGTGGCAGTAGAACTGGACACGTGGTATCAACCTAAAAGCTCAAAGCTCCACAAGCAGGAAAAGCTACAAATTTGCAATGTACACATGTACTCAACACTTATACAGGAATACAGGGTGCATATTCCGTTTCCTATTTTACTACCCTGCTCGTCGTTTGAGCTTGTGAGCAAAAGCTGTGAACAAGGGAACAGACATTTGCTCGTTTGGCAACATCGCCATCCCGCTTGTTCCCGTTTAAAACGCGCCTCCGTTATGTTGTGACCATATCAACATGATGTGTGTGCCTCCGACGCAGGATCTGTCATTGTGTGCCTGCCTGTCTACACAGGATACAATGCGTGCATGCAACGTCCTTGTACATCCTGCTTCATGCTGGCAATGACGCCAGTTTGAAATTTATCATAAACCATAAACTGTTTGCTTAGACGATACATGTGCTTTGATTGCACTCATATGCGTCAAGGATTCACAGGACTTGCGTTCGTCCTTGAGTATACTATTGTACTATTCTATATCGTTACAATGTCGCATTATTTTCAGTGTGAGTGTTCCTAGACACTAGTTCAATGCAGAATGCAGCAAGTAACGAAATCTGAGCGCGTTCTGCAACGTTGATAGTAACATACTGCACACAAAGTGCCTCGCTCGTTATGTTTAACGATATGATTTAGTGTCTCGTCGTGAGTACATGATGTATTTTTAAAGAGTAACAATCACATCTTAAACGTTATCAAAGTAGCATACTTTAGTCTGATAAAAGTTGACGTTTTCTTAAATTTTTAAGTTTTGATTTTGAAATGTTGCTTCCTGAAAGAAAACTCAATATCTTGCATTGGTGATATTTTATGCTTGCGTGTACAATATCAACGTTTATGCATAACATGTGACATCTTTCATTGAGCGCGACGTTTGATGAATACGAAAATGTCCTGGCGTCCTGGATTTTCCTTCCCTTCTTTGGTGTGCGGTTGCTTGCTTTTCCCGGCGCTACGTATGTATCACGACACGAAGCGGGTATAAGGTGTATGACGACGTGTCGGTGAAGACGAACGTGGCGTTAAAGTAAGCTCCTTTTTGTGAAGATCAGATTTAATGATAGGCGGCATTTTTCCGTCCGAATCTTGACTCAACTTACTGAAGTAAGTTTTCTGCACAGATTGTAAATCCCCACATACCATACAACCTTACATAAAAGTTGGCCTTGAACGTTTAAATAGCATACGTTTCAACTTTCATAGCCAACCTTCGCATAAGCTTTGTTGACATACGGTATCACAAATTTTAATAATTTCGAAATTTCAACGAAAATTATTGAACTGTAATTGAAGTCAAAAATTAAATAGCAATGGAACACTATACGGGATTTAAATGAATTTTTGTAATTATTTCACCCGTTTCGTATTTTCATTTAGCACTGAACTGTTGAAATGAAATAAATCGTAATTTTAATTAGCAGTTCAGCGAATAAAATGAAAATTGTTGACAGTGTGGAGATTTAACCAGTGGACCCTAAACATTGAACAATGCACAAATTTCAATTTGAACGAGTTTATTCAATTCACATTTCCATCATGTCATACAATGAAGTCACATGTAAAAGGAACATTAAAAGCAGCTTTTGACTCCTAGTCCTAACGTATGCTGCTTGCTGTTATCAATACGAAGAAGCCATGAAATATGCTTTTGATCCAATTTTAATCGAATAAAAGTCACAAACGTCATGAAATAAATATCAGAGATGAAGCCATAACACATCGGCATCGCACATGTTGGCGTTTCATCGATGATTGATTATAATTTATTAGTTGTACATTCGCTTGTTGAACTGCAAAATCATCGTTTCTTATAATCATCTGTATCTATCACAATATATATTCGTACAGTTTCACATCAGCGCGGGCAATAGGAAAAGTTAAGGCTGTGAAGATTGCCGAACGTCGCCGATAAAAAGTGTAATGCGTATATAGTGGATGATTAAGATTGATTGCTTTGAAAGAGGCATGCGAGAGTAGGAAACATTTTTTCCGCCAAGACGCTCTCGGTCGAATTTAATATAAAAAATATGTTTTGCCGACGACGACACTGGCGAGGACGAAAAGCGCGCAAATCTAAGCATCAAACAAGCATGAATTCTGAGGGTCTACGACGCGAAATGCGAATATAACAACGTCAAACACGCACATATTTATGCTTGATGTCGTAATAATTATGCTATTCTTCTACAATATATACTCGGATTTCAATTGATGTTGGAGCTTTTTGATGTTCTTATTAAATTAATTTCCCATTTTTTACTGTTTGCCGCACTTTGCTCTGTTTCAGGAGCATGTCAACCCGCAAGTGTACAGAGCCCTTGCTGCTCACGGAGCCAAAGTACTCAAGGTGCCACAGGCTAAAGAGTTGAAGAACGTTCCCAATTTAGATGTACATTATGATTACGATGATGAAGTAAGTAGATATCGTCATTTATATTTTCGCAAAAACTGCGTGTTTAACTTCAGTAAACATAACAAGAAAATTAAATTTTATTCTCACATTTTTGGTTTAAAATTAAATAGAATCATATACCAGTAGATTATTAACAAAGAAACATTAAGATCTTATCTATTGGAGTTGTTAAATAATTTTTGATAACTGTATAGAAAGTACAAACTATTAATTCTCACACGTTTACTTTTGATATTTAAAATATAAGTACTTAGAAAGTGATTGATGCAATGTTTAGATAATTTTTATGATTTAAAATTTAAAAATTGTTTTATTTTTTGTATAGTCAAAGAAGAATTACGCCTTTTCGTACAAAGTCTTAGATCATTTAACTGGTGATGATTTTTCGCACAGTCAATCGCAAAATTCGCACGCAACAAACGGCGAATACCGAGTGAAATTGCCAGACGGACGCGTCCAAACAGTTTCCTACACAGCGGACAAGAATGGATACAAAGCAGACGTAAGTTATTCGAGCAACAAGCCCAGCGAATCGCTTCATCAGCCCGAACCTCATCCCGCTTATAACGAACCAGCGCATCATCGGTTCGCAGCGCCGTCGAGTCATCAACACCTGAGTCCTGTTCCTCTTCCTGTCCGAGTCCCCTTCTACGCGAACTCGTTACTACACCACCACCAACAGCATCAACAGCGGCTGCAGCAGTATCGCGACGATGGAATAGCATTGAAAAGCCACGCGCACGACTTCATAAATCAGCACTTAATTACCGACGAGGACGTGGACGAGGACGAGCAAGTGGATGTGGGCCCAACGAAGCCGACGTACTATGACGACGGCCAGCATCCTGAGCTCGTTCTAATCCTGCCGCATAAATATCGCGACGACGATATACACGCAGATGGTGGGCTAGCGTCCGAGGAAAAGGTCCAACTTTTACCTAATATTCATGAACAAAAACTTCACGAACATCATGGCAAATTTATTGCGGCCACTTTGGCTCCGTACATCGTTGCGAATGGACAACCGCACAGCGTGCAGGCGCTGTCCACGTTGGCACCGGATTTAGATAAGTTTAATCCGGTTTATATTGATGCGCCAAAGTATAAACTACCTACGACGACGATACACCACTAAAAGGAAAACTTGTAAAATTAATAGCGCGTGCTCTCTGCCCTCCCACATTCCCAAACTGACCACAAACGTGGAGCTTGGCAGGACGACTTGCACGAATGTATAATGAATGAAACGGGAGCAATGCTGAAATTTCAGAGGAAACTATTTTGTGTATATAAATGCACTTTCCGAAACTTGTCTGTTCGAGCGACACATATTTTACAATTTCATATCCTTCCTAGTTGACAAATTTTATGTATTTATTTCAAGCATTAGGTAAATAATTAATTAACACAAACATGCGCCAGCTATATTGCCATCAACAACAGAAACATAAATGTCCTTCTTAATGATTTATAGTTTTATATTTTGTATTAATAGTTTTAATTCTACCATTATTTTTGTAAATATTTAATGCCAGAAATTCGAAATAAATTTTAGTCTTTTATAATATATTTTCTGCTAACTCTAATATATTCAGAACATGAAACGAGTTACATCTTTCTATTCCCATTGACATCTCCCTGTTATACTATTTCTATGTAGGGCGTAATGGAAGGACAATGAAGGTATGAAGGTGAGTTTTCTATTATTCAATTTTTAAACACTTGGTCACATTGGCTGCTGACAGCAAGTCATTTATAACAAACTTTCAATAGAAGCGGCAAAACGAACGTTCTATATGTGTCATCGTCCTGCTCCTCCTGCTCGTTTGTTCACACATTTTCCTGAATCTCCAGGTGATTTTCCTAGCGCTATCGCTTCCACTTCTTGCTTCTGGCTCACAAATTCTACATTCATTGTAACATATTTGTATTAAAAGTGTTTGTTACCTAACAAATAATAAATGAATCTTTGACATGTTTAAAATTTGCAAGTGTTGTAAACTTGTAAATATGTTTAAATCTAAAATAAAACAACTTGGAATTTATCCTGGCAAGAAGTATAAGTAAGGAAATAAAATAAAGTTGGAGTTTTGATTTCACCTGCTGTTGAACGCGGTAACAATCGCACTCACTGTAAAATTAGCAAATAAAAATGTAAATAAATTTCCATTCTGACATTTATACCTCTTTTGCTATTCGTTGCTGCATATAAACATGCGCTTTGGAATTCATTGGAATTTCGGCGAAGAAGCACGCACGTCAAGAAAGACAACGTTTTTTACGATTCAAAATAATAAAAAATATTATGTATAAGCAGAATCATAAAATATATATAAAGATGTTATAGAGTAGACAAGTAATAATTCAGTTTTATTGGCAGCGTGAATAGCGTTATGATCAAAATTTTATCGACGGCTAGCTAACCTATTTCTGTTTCTTCCTGGCATTCTTAGTCCTCAACTGTGGCTGCACCCGCAACTCTAACACATCGATGAACGATTGTTGCGCTTTTTATTGTTTTTGCACGATTTTGAAAATCGATTGGTTTTCATTCCGTGTGGTTCACGATAACATGCTAGGAATTTGATACCAACTACATAGCTGATGCGAAGCGCATTTTTCACATCCAAAATGGTATCTAATGTATCCTCCCTCGTCTACCTTTGAATCCTTGTTCTGTGCGCATCACCGTCAGTTAAGCACATTTTAAAAATAAATTAAACTTTGAATGAAAGTGGGAACCTGAGAAATGCTGTCATACGATTGGTTAGATCCATACATGTAATAATATAATTTTATTAGATCAGTGAATATATGAGTTTCTAGGTATGCGGATGTGGAAGGATGACGGTCGCAGTTATAGCGAACAAATTTTAACACGAAATGAAACTTTTATAGAAAATACTGTCGCGCGCGCCTCCCAGTTGCTCCCGCATGCACTTATGTAAATGGCATTTTGGCTTTTCCTCCTCAGCAACTCTCGTTGGTTACTTATATGTGAGCGTACAGAATATAAATTACTTGTAAATAACCCATTTTAATGTTTAATGTTTTTGCGAATATGCGCTAAACCGTAACATCAACATTCTGCTGCGTCCTCCTTTTATTCCTTTATCAAAGTCAACCTATAAACAGATAGTTTTCCAGTTATTTCAATAAAATATTTACTTTCCGCTCAACTTTTGATTTGAAACCATTACAAATCACAATCACGCAAATTTAAAATAAAAGAACAGCATTGCTACACGGATTGGATATTTCCGTCACATTTGCGCATGTTTCTTAGTTCTGTTGGTTTGAAAATCCGTCTAGTAGAACGCTAACGTTTCTCGTGAATATTCAAATTTCCTTAAAATATATTACGACCTCGCACAGCGCTACCGCCTGCGAACACTTCCCTTTAGTCGTTCTTTCATTTTGTATCATACAGACGTCTTCTTATTTCCCCCTTATGCTATGCCATGCTCTTTAGCAACCTCTTTCTTCATTTGTATTATTTGCATCGCGCCCGCTCTATTCGCTGCATGAGAATATATGCATTATGTTATGTTCGTTTGATGTGTATGTACATACATTTTGATGTAACTAATGTGGATAATGTCGAATACACATATGAGCAGACGGGCATGGAGCAGAAGAGGAGCAGAATATGTTCAAAAGAGGAAATTGTGTCGTAAAGTTATAGTGGAAAGTGGAAAGCAACATTGAAAATTGAAAATTCTCAATCGAGAAATTGAATCTGCAA
>JARJDT010001687.1:0-12771 GCA_030264655.1 Leptusa sp. GC000079
ACTCTAAAAACACAACTGTAATAAAAGCTGCCTGCACAGAAGTTCAGAATTTCCACCCATGTGAGCTCACTGTCAAAACGCCACTTCTACAATCTAGTTCTGTTTTAAATCAATGTAAACTAGTCATTTCAAGTTTCAAACTGATTCGTTAAGGAATTAGCGTGGAAATAGCCTCGTATTGCTCACTTGTATTCATAATAACTATAGAATCAATTGAACAATAGCCGTTATAATAGGATATAATAATGCGAGGGCGGTAAAGCGGTGTTTGTTGCCCGCGGCTGACAGCAAATGCAGCAAAGATAGCATACCGCCTGAGCATCATTCAATAGTTTTCGTCTACCTTGACAACGCCAATAAAAATAAAACAAAGCATAAACATGAAATGTATTTTTTAGTGGCTATGATAATAATTATATTCGTCTTTGCAATAGTTATTATTTTTATCAGTCAACAACAAGATTATCAGGGTTTCTTAGTTTAGTATTTACTTTAATTTAACGTTAATTTAGAAATTATTTAATGATAGTCTAAGATACGTAGTTTAGATAGGTAATACATAATTGATTAAATTACCAGCGCGCTACCTATTAACTACTAGGTAAACTTGCGTTGCATTGCGGGTGTTATCGCCCTAGAGCATTTAAACTGCACTTACCGCTCTGCTATGTTGACTTACTGCCCAGATAGACGAAAAAACAAAAACTTATAAATGAACTTTCTGCGCAATTTCCGTTCAATCAAGTCCAATCAAGTTTTTAAAACATTTCTGTCAAGGAAATAAGCGAAACACCTCGCGAAACACCGAAGATAAATTAAAAATATTTTTTGGTCAATTACAATATGGGCACCTGAAGGGTCATAATCCGACCCTGGCAATTGCGATATGCAGTCGCTCGGATCTCATATCAACTCCTTCTATACTATAACGCAGAAAGAAATGTTTTTGATCTTTCCTCACTTCATTTTGAGGAATTATTGACAATTTAAAAATTAATGCTCATATCTTGAAGTCTTGAGAGTCTTTACTTGAATAGTTGATTATAACTTTATGTGTTATATCAAGAGATGCGCTTTTGTTAATATGCGGATGACGTATTAATAATTTCATTAAACCGATAAAGTATTTATTACATTGGCTTTAGCGCTTTAGGCTTGGTCTTTGCTCTTATTAAGGTTATTAACTATATTTTCATACGGTGCAATTTTATGTTTTGGTTTAAATCTATATGAAGATATTTCAAAAGTAATTACGCTTTTTAAAAGCAGACGTTATTTCATTATCCAGACTAGATGTTTAGCACTCGATCGGATTTTATTTTTACAATATTTGGTCAACATTGACTGCGCGCTTTCTTACAAGGCGAAACAAATATTTTGATAATATCCAGAGTGCAACGCGTGTTTTCCTACGGCTCTAATGAAAGTAAACAGTCACATACATACGTTTAATACGGACAATGAGCTATAAATAATTGAAGAATTTCCAAAGGCAAACAATTAATTTTTCAACTTGATCAATGATCAAGATTGCTACTGTTTTGCTACTGATTCGTTACTGTTACCAGCGATTTGCTGATTTTGTGGAAATTTCCTCCTTGGTGTTGATGTGCAAGTTGAACTCCTAACATTGGTAACCGCATCACGGCAACCAATGTAAACACGGCATACAGCTAGAAAGTTGAGTAGTCGACGAGCGACGAGTAAACTTAATTATCGCAAAGTATTATAGGTAATTAGTCTTCCCAAGCACGAACTTTATTAAAATTAAAGGGGGATGCTTATCTCGTACGTATATGGATCTAATAGCATCAAAGATCAAACGGCCAATGTTCTTCCTTCCATGTGCCCGAGCGGCAAGATGTGTAATTTCAATGATTCAAGTTAACAAAATGGCCGAGTATTTTATCTTTATAGGCTCGTATTTACTAGTCATGGAGCTAGTAGGCCATGAAACTGGCGTTTCACTAAGGAGCGAGCATACATGTGACTTGGGGTACTAGTTGGTACGCGAACATGAAGATGGCGCTAGAAATTGCAGGAACCTGTAAATTTATTATAATTATTCGTTTAATATTCAAGTTTTATTTATTTATTTATAACCGTAAACAATCCACATGTTAGAAAACCACGTTATCATTCAGTAAACATAATAATACTTAAACATACATAATAGATAAATAAAAGTAATTACAGGTTCCTACAATTTCTAGCGTCATCTTCACGTTCGCGTACCAACTAGTACCCCAAGTCACATGTATGCTCGCTCCTTAGTGAAACGCCAATTCCATGGCCTACTAGCTCCATGTTACTAGTAGTAAGATTGGGGAGATATTCACTTAAATCACGACTTGTTTTTATCAGCAGATTACCCGCGTTTTTGACATTAATAATTCATACGCTTTTGTGCCCTATTTTCTACGTAGATTGAGATTTTATTCGTTTAGTTCCTGCCGTTTTCTATACTGTTCGCGCCTGAAAACTTTGATATATTGTTCACTTCACTTTTGGGTTTGGATCGTTTCATGTTAACCCAATACAAAGCGATTTCCAAAATCAATTTACAAAGCTTTAAATAACTCATCGTTGAACACTTGGTGTTCTTGGTTTAAATTTGCGAAAACTACGTGTATTACCGCAAATTAATCGTGTAATCTCACTGTTGAAATGTGCATTTTTCTTAGACTTAGTTTTGACGAACATCTTGTAAGATTCGTTGGTGTGAATAATCGCGAAGCCTTAACGTTTTCGACGTGCAAACCCGCACATGATGCAGATTGACGTGTGGCCAACACGCTACAGACTTTTATTCATATAAATAATGTTAACAGCGTTGCATAGTGTGCGAGCTTTTTCGGGATAAAAGTGTGGAAAAATACTAAATTGGGAAAAACTCCATGCATGAAAAACGAAAAACGAGCGTATCATATCCAATTTCCATAAATTCATACTTGCACAATAAACAAGGATGCAGATATGGGAAAAGGTATACAAACAATATTAACACGTCTGAATAGGTTCTTGATATGAGCGTTGATTTTAATGAATCCATCGATTTCCCGCAAGTCCAACACACATTTATTTTTCCACACATTTTCATTTTCCATGCGGTGCTTTTTCAGGCTGCTTGGTGGGTAGCTTCATCAGGAATGATTTATGATCCGTCGTTTGAATGCTTGAAATGGTATTTTGACGAAGCAAGTTTCGCCATAAACTATAATTCACCTTCAAGAAGTATTCTGCCGTTATGGCTGTTATGAGGATCTAGCTAGGATCTATTTATAATCGCACCTAATTTTGTTAAGTATTTGAATATGAATATCGTGTAGCGTATAGCATGAGCATTTTCTGTCTGAAAAATGAACCGTTGGAAATTTTCATTTTCCACACAAAGGTTTTTTGCTTGTTATTAGTTTTTTGTTTCTTTTTAAGCTGCTTGTTTCACGACTCAGTTTAATCCTAGCATCTAACTAATCACAGACATTTTTTTATTCGGGTTGTTTTGATTTTCGTTCGAAAATTCTTTTATCTTTTAATAAATTTATGCGTGTGTGTTTGTGCCAAAATGATGTTTACCAAAAAGTGAAAAGTCGATGGATTTAAAATCTCACAGGACTTTTGCAATAATAATTTATTGACAATCGTTAACGCTGACTTTCAACGCTCCTTAAATTTGGATTATTTTTATAGATCGATACATCAAACTTTATTTAGAATTTGCTAAATCTGAAGCAATTAAATTATGAACTGAAGTGGAAAATTTATGCCTACTCATTTCAAGTCGGTACTCATTTCATTTTTGGTTTATTACATGCAAAATGACATTTAATGAGAATTCATGCTCGTGCATTCGTGCTTATTTGCGCAAATATTACATTTGCTTCCTACTGGCCGGGTCTGAACAAGGTCTGAACCTCTGAACAATGCTAGAAACCAAACAGAGCCTGTAATGAAATCAAATGAAGACATTCTTTTGCTTCTTATTCTCATTTTCATTCTTTTAATATCCATCTTATTATTTTGAAATTATTAAATAGGTTTCGTTGTTTATTTGTTTTTATTATGGGTTGTTTTCCCCTCGTGAAAAATGACTCAATTTTGATGTATTTACATTTGACTGGATCAGAGGACTGGATCAGACTGGATGGAAGGAAACAACAATTCCAAGTGACATATTTAGACATATTTATCAGTTGTGTCAGTGTTTTGCACGTGGAACATTTCAGTATCGAAAATTTGTAGTGTAGTTTTTTTCAATGTGTATATTCTGTAAGTGACTAATGTTGGTGTAGTTCATGTCCTTTTGTTATTGTTCACGTAAAGACGACAGCATGAAAATACTCGGCGTGAAAAAGCTCTTAGTTTACATCAAGAACTCGAGCAAGAGCGATTTGAGCAAGTGAGTGACTTCTTTCTCTTCATGCTTAATATCTACGCACGGAAAAGAAGTGTAAAATGTAAAAAAATAACATCGATTTTTCTTCAGACGCTTTCAACTTCGCGTTTACTTACCAGCTGTAACTTTATGGCTGAAATACTTTCCTTCTGGTGTTTTTTTCTATTTTTAGGCAAAATACTGAGAGTTACCTCAAGTTGTCTTGAAAATCTCGTAACTCTACAACACTACTCTTTGAGAATTCTCTTTTTCTTATACAATAAAACTTTTAATGCAAAAGTTTTCCAAGCTTTTATTTTTGTAAAAGTACAGGTGGATTAGATTTGCATTTAGAACAAAAATAAAAATTAATTAAGGCGTGAGATCAAAATTCTGCAAGCGTTTAAAAATTTCCATTTCATGAAAAATTCCGAGCATTACATCAAGTGCTCATAGTAATCCTTTAAAATGTTTTGGTCTTTGAGCCTTTAGATCGTTCGCTCTTCGTCCGACCACCGAAATGCGGAATTCCAATGCGTACGTTCCGATCGACTGCATCGCACGTATCCTGGGATCGGGGTGCAGGGCCGGGTTAAACGATCGAAGCGCCCTAGGCTAAATTCAGAAAGGCGCCCTATTTCTAAAACGTCCGTTTTAAAAATGTTCATTTAGAAGATAAATTGGTTTGCTTATTTAAAAATTTGCGCCCTTTATTTTCAAGCGCCCTAGGCGATCGCCTATGTTGGCCTTGTGGTTAAGCCGGCCCTGTCGGTGTGGGCAAGCCGTTGCGGAGTAAAAGCAATTTCCTTTCGTTCTTGTTAGTGTTAGTCGCAAGCTATCATTGCTTCGATCCCAGCTAACACTCAGTTACGCTCGGCTTGATCGGTCAATTAGTAAAAAATAATTAAGCACAGTCGTATAGCAAGAAAAAACTGATCGATAACAGATTGCTTTGTCGATTCAAAATTCCCACTTTCAGCCCGCCAGTAGCGCAGTAGGTACAAGGACAAAGACAAATTACGAAACCACACTTTTGCTCCGACTGAGATTTTGCGGCGTAAAGGACCTCCCACGCCATCGCAATGTGTGTGATGTTGTCGTCTTGTGTTCCCGTTTATGATTCACGCAAAACTCATAACAAAACTTCATGGCATGGGCACCGTTCTCAGATAGCTCCACTTTATATTTTACATCATCCTCTCCTGTAGCATCCTTTGCTACTGCTTTGGTTTCGTTTACGATGGCCAAGTTGCAGATGTCAGATGAATTTATGGCAGTCGTTGAGCCAGCTTGCTTATAGCTTGACTTGAGAAGAGTCAAATTGGTTGATTTATTCTACAATATGAGTTCTTTCCTTCGAAACCGGACGCATAAACTTCTACCAAAGTTAATTCAGCTGAAAACTTAATTGAAAATGGAAAAATGCGGCACAGATTAAAGAAAATACTTTTTTTTACTCGAAAGAAATTATACAGGTAGCTGGCAATGTGCCAAATTGTATTTTTGTTTTTAATCACGATGCGTGGTGACACCAATAATTCAACTATTTCAGTTCTTTTGCACTCAAATTTGAAATTCTTTTCGAATGAAACTTTTTATATTTCGAGTTTATCCTGTAAATGCGGTCGCTTTGTAGCGGTTTTTAAAATCGACATGCATCGAATCCTTTAGGATTTCCTTCTTTTCTTTTCGGCTTTATTTTTGGCAAGCGCGCCTACAATTTCGAAACCGCGTACTGAACTGAATAAAACCAACCAACTTGAATAGCACAAATTCGACTATGTGAACCTGAAAAGTTCTTTTTGGGACCGAAATAAGATGAGCGCTCCCTCTCGTTGTGTGCTCACTTTGGTCAATATTGACAGGATACGCGCGCCGTGTCCTACTCGTACGAGTCGATGCGAGGACTTTCAAGTTTCCCGAACGACGTCGCAGTCAACTCCCTGTAGGATAGATCTCTCGTCTGTATATGGTTAAGAAAATGTAATAATGTGTCAATCGTGAAAAGAAATCGACATCGGGCCGCCGCGACTCGCAGCTTCAGGCACTCAATCTTCATTCAATGTTCGCTCACCATCGCCAAGTCGTAATAATAAGAAGTTGTTGGAAGTTTGTCCTAGCGACTTTATCTCTGGATGAATTGGGATATATGCGATTTGTTAAAACCTTAAAACTTATTGCTAAGGTATCAGACTGAAAAAGTCTTCGAAGATGCCGATATCTGTATTTACACTTTTCACTTTCTATTGTACATAGTTTTGAAGAATATTTACTCAAAGAATGAAATGAAATATGTATAGATTTTCGAATGCATTTCGATTATATTTGATTTGCTTTTTGCTCAATCCTTGTCAATGCGATTTAAATTGCAATATTGCTTTTTGAGAAAATCTTACTCGTGTCGTGTATATCGTTTTCATCTATTTCTCCTTCCATTTCCTGCATCTGGCTTGACATGAGGACATGTATTGCTTTTCTTTAGTCCTTGCTTGCCACATTTTCAATGACTGAGCCTTGCATGAGCATCATCGGTAAGGAACCCAACCGAATTTGTTTACTCAATATCGAATTTCAGTTTTGTCCATTTCTCAAGTGTATTCACAAACCATTATTATCGATATATTTAATCCATTTTAGGGGAATTAAACATTTTACATTATACAGCATACAAGTTTTAGTCAAAAATGTTATTATATCTTTTTATGTAGAGGGTAATTCAGACTGATACTTCTTTTTCTTGGCAAGTGGGCTTTAGGGGAAACAGATATTATTTTTTTATTATCGACTGGCATTTTTATTACTGTCAGTAAGTTCTAGTTAAGTCATAAAACATTTCAATTTATTTTCAAATCAAGAGATTTTAAATTCTAATAATTAATATACAGCATTTTAATATACAGGGTGATTGCAAAAATTTCCTCACGTGGAGGTACCGGGTCCATTAGTTAAGCACTAGAAAAAAAATTTAAAAAGATTTTTTATTCATTTTTCTTAGAAATTAAACTTTAAGTTTAAGTTAAACGTTGCATATAAATCAATTAGGTAAGCTATACATAGCTGATATCTGAAGAATTCATTAAATTGTTACAATTTTCAATTGTTTGCAAGTGAAGGGATAAAAAACTTTAAAAACTGTAATTTTAAATCAGCTTTTTGTCGGATTTTTGCATATAGGAAAAAATTCTATAATCGACAATAAGCAATAATCCAAGATTCAAGTATAAACAAATTTTGCTAGATGGCCGATTTAAAATGGAATCTTCAACTCTTATTCATCATAACTAAGAGGAATGAATGAAGAGATTTTTAAAAACATTTTTCTGGTGCTCGACGAATGATCCTCAATGCCTACACGTGCCATACGTGAGGAAATGCTGCGTGTTTGAATCACCCAGTTTAAAGGCTTATAATAAATTTTCGAAAATGACACAGTTCGCATCGAAACAAGCTCTAAAAGGTAACAAAATTGCGCTGATTGTTAAATAAAAACAATTGTTATCCTATTGTTATTACTATACGTTTCCATGGTTTGGATATTTGAGACAGATGTTTCGCCAAATTGTCTCTTACACCCTGTATGAAAAAATCTTGCTTATGGGTTGTGAAAATTTATGAGTAAATTGTGAACATGAAAATCGATAGACCACTTAATGAGTTATGATAATGGAGATGAACACATTTTATGTACATTTAACATTTCTGTTCAATTCCATTCAGACTTTGATTTTACGTAATATCGATAGGCGGCGATTATATCCGTTATGCAAGTGCACAATTGATTTTTGCCAATAGCGTGGCGCGGTGTGCGCACGTTTCATTTATTCATTTATATCAACATTGAAATGAATTATGAGGAAGAGCTCTAACTGTTAATGCTTACAGCTTATAATGAGATCAAAGCGATAATGCGTGTTTGGTGCGCGTTGCCAATTATCGGAAAACTCGAAACGAAGCATAAGCCAAACGAAGAAGTGAAAACAAAGTAATTAAGCATACTTGGATTTAAAATTAAAAAGTATCGCTTTGCTTTA
This sequence comes from Leptusa sp. GC000079, assembly GCA_030264655.1. Lineage (NCBI taxonomy): Eukaryota > Metazoa > Arthropoda > Insecta > Coleoptera > Staphylinidae > Leptusa > Leptusa sp. GC000079. Next base: position 8,407 of record JARJDT010001687.1, read on the forward strand.
TAATTTTTATAGGTATATCTAATTAATGAAGCGAAAAATTCCGTTCTTTATTTAATTAGCATCACTTAACAGTCATTAAGAGTGCGCAGTACGCGCGGCTCATCAAGACGATCGCAAAACTTGTTTAACATTAGTGACGAATGAGTTGCTTCGCTTCGTTTAATTTTCTAAATAAACAAATAATTCGCCTTTGCCTATTGCGGGCTGGCTGGTTTAGTCGCTTCTCTTTATACAGTTTCTGTGTTTGTATGCACAACTTAACGAATTTTCGGCGTGCGAAAACAAACACATGTTGAATTACGTCGTTTTATTAATAAACAAACAGTCAAAAGCTGAGGACATTCGAACACAGGTCCTGATTGAAAATATTTGCCCGCTTAAAAAATACTAATGTAGATTTTCAACTTGTCGACGTGCTGTGTTTGTTGAAAGTTGATTGTGTGAGGAATGCACGGACTGTTGATTTTGGCAAACGAGTTGAACTAGTTAGTTAAAGTTGAAGTCAGCGATGTCTGTCAACAAATTTCTACAAAATTTTCTTCTTGGTGCGTTCGGATAATCTACACAATGTGCACAACGCGCTTTTAGTGTGTAATGACTGTACACATGGACTGTGCATTTGTTGTACACTAATGATCAAAAGTTTAGTCAAAATTTCGGCGATAAATATTTCCGAGTTCGCCCTTACTGCAATAAAACCCTCGAGATGTTAAGGCTCAACATCAAGTTCAAGTTCAAGTGTGCCAGAACTTATGATCATTAGTGTACACCAAGAGATAACTGAACGCTTTTATGCACATTGCGCTTGACCTTGCATTTGACGTATTTTTTAACGTAAAATCCAGGACTAAAATCGGAAAATTCTCTGCACAATTCCGTGATGGATCCTCGTAACATTCAATGTTATTCGCACAGCATGGCCAGCATGGGAGTTCTTTATTTAATCGGATGATGGGACAAGAAGAGAAGAAATTTGGGCTTTTTGTTTTGTCTCGAATTTTGTCGAGATCAAGACAAGAATGCTTGAAAATCAAGACTCTTATGAAATTCTAGTTATACACGCACAACATGCAGAGCACATGAATTCTCGAACGCTAAAGTTTGTGCACAATTTACATGGATTATCCGAACGCCAAATGTGCAAATTCTTCAAAATGTGCACATTGAATCTATTTTCCGAACGCACCATCTATTGAAATTCGAAAAGTAGATATTTCTTGATTTGCCTGGTTGAGTTGATTATTTGCTAGGTATTTGCCTCCCTTCTGCTAATATCTATAAAGCTGATGAATACTTACAGTAAGTTTGCGACGCTATGGCAACCGCTTATTAGGGCAACGTTTAGGCATCAACTCGAGCGGAAGAAGTGCCCTCAACCCACTATTTGTGTTCTATCGCCATGCTATACTGAGCCATCAACGGTTTTGCTTCTCTTCTTGTCCATGGAGAATTTAGCGTGCATATATTTGTGCTTGAAAGCTTTGATGACGTGTTGTCGTGTTTTGTCGCTGAGTGCGCTCTACATGTACACGAACCCGATAATTCGAGTTTGGGTTTTCGGTTTGGAAATTATCGAAGATTAACCTCAACATATTCATACTTAGTTTAATTATTTTGATTGACCACGCTCTCCAGGAAATTGGACCGCTTTAATTTCTCTTTCTGTTTATTAAGTTCTCTCAAGTTTCTCCAGGTAATGAATGCATTGTTTTCAGTTTATCATTACAGTAGAAAGCTTTCCTCATGTTCCTTTTGTCTTTTACGTTTGCATTATGATTGTTGCTTATTGTTCGGTCGCATTTGCGAATCCGACTCTTCGCTTCGCAACAATGTTGCTATATAGTTGTTTGTATAATGTATAATGCACCATCGCGTATACCTGTTTACCTGAAGTAACTCCTTTTCGATTCAATTTGAATCTTTTTGCTTGTCTGATGCTTTCAATGGAGGAAAATTGAGAGTTTGAGTTTGAAACTTGCGCGCTTAGAATATAAGAACGCCTCGAGGTTTGTCGAAACTTTCAGTTTTACTTTTACAGAAAGAAAAGTTGTTGATTTTGGAATTAAAAGTTTGGAGAAAATTTTTCGTTTGGAAATTTTATGGATAATAATACGATCTATTTTGTAAATGTCTGTCTATTTGTGAAGGCAATTTATTGAAGCACTTTTGCTTCAATGTTCCTACTTAGCAAATAGGAAAAAGTCAACGACGACCATGAGGGAAAATCAAGAAAGTATTTCTCTTCGGGGTGTAAACACAAAGAGGCAATTTTTCTCAATTCCCAATGGGGTTTCACCGTTCGATGATTCTGCTATGGAATAAATATAGAATGTGTTTGTTTTGCAAACATTTTAAAACTTTTATTCTGGTATTAAAAATTTAGCAATAAGTTTATGGCAATGTCTGACACATATATGATGCTTTCAATCCAAACTTTTTCTGCTTTTATTATTTATCGCGCTCGGTACCTAAACTCGCACGCTCGCATTTGACACTTTGGCCTGATATAATTTACATATCGTCAACGTCAATAAATTTATTCCGGTATATGAAGGCAGCACCAGTGGTGGTGGTGGTGATGGTGGCAATATAAATGAATATTAAAACGGTTCACATCGAACACTTCTTGCTGTCAGCAATGCGAACAAAATCCAATGTTGGATGTCGCGCGCAACGCGCAACTTTCAGCGCTCAAGCTCACGCTCACGCACCTCGCACACAAAGCTTCAATTCTGCGTTTGAAGAATGTTTTAATGAACCAATTTAATGATGCATATAAATATTTGGAAAATGTTTGGCATACAACACGGCACACAGCTAAATATAAACACGGATATTACCAATCCTTTATTTTCCATCCAAACCGTACAAAATGCTTTCAACAAATTTATTGCAATTGCAGCGTGAAACTACGGAAATGTATTTTTTTTGATTGCGCGTTTAAATGAGAGTTTCCGATTTCCCATCGTGGTTTTTATTTGTATACCAAGTTTTCCAATGGAAATTGTATGAGTTTTCTGCATATTTGGATGCATCATCGCTTGCAGCACTTTTAAAGCGAGAATCAATTGCATTTTCACCGAGCTCGCTCTCACGATTGCAATTTTTCCATCGCTCATGCGCATAATATATGCAATTTCTACATGAGAAACTCTTACATTTCTCTATTCACTCTATTCAATTACGTTGATTGGCATTTGAAGATTCAGCCTTTACGTTCAATTTCTAACTATTGTTTTGCAATGCGCTACAAAACTGCCATAAGACATGGGACATTTTTGCACAAAATGCCAATTTATTGCTTGTTTATTTTATCGTTTCATGTTGACTCTGTGACCGAGATGACTTTCCTGAACCGATATAAACTCATAAAGTCTGTGAAATCCGTAAACGCATCATGATGCGGTTCTAACACGTACCAGTTTCGTGTTCCATGACGTATAGCCACAAAAAGAAGACAGCAATGTTTTCCTCATTCCGCAATTTTTCGCTATCTATAAAACTAAGTCTGAAAGCAAAGAAAAGCGCTTTGTTCCTGTAAGTGCATTGAATTTCGGGCCACGAATTTCGGGCGACACGCCGGTGTATATGATCGTTTAGTATATATTTAGTCTTTTGTCGACTGGAAAACTGTGGCGTTGTCGTCCTTTTATTTGATTCGACACGTCTTGCAGGTGTTTTGCTTTATTCATTTTCGTTATTTGAATTTATGCGCTTTGTGTCGATTTTGCACTTTTCTTCGTATTATTGATCTTTCCTTGATGTCTATCAAATGAGCTACGTCATTAGATTGCGCTCATGAACTACGAGCTCGAAATGTCGGAAAAACTCCGCTTCTTAATAGACATTTTTTGTCGGTTGCACTTTTCGAACACTCTTTATACGAGTATTGTTTTAACACAAAAGGAACACATTGAAAGCGTTGATTATACTTAGAGTTTTCAACTGCTTGTCCAATACTTGCGTGGTGCTTGAATAATAGTAACGAGTGCCGTTAGGAAAAAGGAAAATATCACCGGTGTCGGAAAATCGATGGCGACAAGGCAAGAGAACAAGGTTATTCAGTCACCGTGCAGCTAGCGCTTACTTTATTTCAATGTTTAACATTACACTTTTACTACTCGTCTATCTCAACGTCGTCTTCAAGCCGCAATAATACTAAACTTTTCGTTTCTATATTTTCTACTTTCTCCTTTTTACCTATTGCTAATTAAACTAATGAAATGGAAAACAGCTTGTCTTATGTCGCATTATACCCATAATATAATATGGAGATTGTCTTGCAATTTTGCTTCAGGCATCAAACTATAGGTATAGGAATAAGATGATTAAGGTATTTGGTTTCCCTCATCTTGTCTATGATAG
>JARJDT010001699.1:0-14529 GCA_030264655.1 Leptusa sp. GC000079
AGTAGAAATTTTCAATCCAAATTTCTAAAATTTTGTTTACCGTCCAAATTTAAATCTTTCCTGTAAAAACTGTTCAGAAAGGCGTTAAAATTACAACGCTTTTTATCCGCATTCGAAATAAGCAACTTTATTTTTTTGTCGAAAATTTCGCGAAAAAACAGAAAAAATACAAAATCGCAATAACAAGCAAACTGTGTGAGATACAGAAAAGTCATAAATAAAAAAAAGACGCAAAATTTAATTGCCTTTAAGTTCCCAGAAGACACTTTTGCTCTAACTATTAGGGATTTCGAGATATTCGCGAAAAACCACCGACAAAAAGACACAAATCACCGTAACAAGCAAACAATGGGAGATACAGAAAAGTCCTAAATACAAAAAAGACGCAAAAATTAATTGCGTTCAAGGCCCCTGAAGACACTTTTGTCCTAACTATTATGGCTTTCGAGATATTCGCGAAAAACCACCGAAAAAGAGACAAAAACCGCCATAACAAGCAAAGTACGGAAGATACAGAAAAGCCCTAAATACAAAAAAGACGCAAAAATGAATTGCCTTTAAGTTACCTGAAGACACTTTTGCCTTAACTATTATGGCTTTCGAGATATTCGCGAAAACCCATCGAAAAGACTAAAATCGCCATAACAAACGTGTGAATTGACAGTATTTTCATTTGAGTAGAACGCTGTGGAATTTTTATGAATGGGACAATCCAGGACAATCCAACAATGATACTTATAAAGTATTGTTGATAGAATTTACAGTAAAATTAAATGAGCACCTGTACGAGTCAATGTGGCCACATCTACTCTTTTTAAACTTGGCTCCCGTTAACACATGAGGGCGCATTTAACATTCTAATTTAAGAATTCCTCTTTGTAAAGACCCAAAGGTCGCCACGTGTAGCTGATTCGCCAATTGGTAAACACCCTGTATTTTATAAATATAAGAAAGGACTAAGCCCTATGGAAAAGACATGTTTTGCATTTATTAATCAATTATAAAATTGTTCTTTCAGGACATGCATAATCATTGAATTCCATTTCATTATCTAGAAACAGTCTACCAATTTTAAACTGTAACTTAAAATTTACTTACCCTTTTTATTATAATAAAAATCCTATCAAAGTAGAGAAACCCTAAAAAGGAGTTGAGTTGAGCCATTGAAATGTGAGTATAAAAGTTACATATTTTATATTTGTTTTGTGTCGTATAATGAATCGTGTATTATATTCGTATAAAGACATGATATTATGTATTTTATCGACATTACCTTCATATTCATTATTTGAATATGTATGCAGTTGTCTAGAATAAGACAAGTGGAGTAAATATAGATGTTGGCTTGGTTTTGATTTGATATTTGATTAAACATGTATGAAATATTTGTTCCCTTGGTTTGGTTGGACCAAAAGGAAATCGTTACATTTTCAATGTTCAAACATATTTCAGAAGTTCGCAATATATTAGTTGTTAAGTTATTTGTTTCACATAATAATCGCTATATTTATAATAAATTCAACCTCAAACATAAAATGCTCTATAATATTAATTATTTGATAATCAAAAAAAAAGAAACAAAAAACTATACATAGAAATCAAAATAAAGTAATAAAACTAAATAATCCAACTGAAAAAAACGTGGATGACAAGAAATTAGCTAAATAAGAACTAAGGAGAACATAAGAGAGCATTATATGTATATCTACCGACTGTACAATAATTAATCAAGTAAAATAAACTAATAAACAATAAAAATTAATAGAGCACTTAATAATAAAACAAAAATGAAATAAAATAAAATTACAAAGTACGTAATTTGAATACATAATCAATGAGTTGAGTAGTATGAATAACATTTGATGTTTTGTATTTTCATGTAGTATGTAGTTTTAAGTTTTCAATCAATTAATCTAATCAAATAAGATATAGATTAGGATTAAATGACGAGAATTCGATCGTTTGACAATTGACAAGCAGCACGCGCGAGAAGAGAAAATAAATACACAATAGAATCGACTTACAATAACGTCATCATCGCGGATCAATTATCAATTACAAACCAATCATTCTTTATCTTAGCACACTAAATATTATAAGTTAACATCAAAGAATCATTGGTTCCAATTCGTAATAATCGTAAATAAAAATAAATTAATTAGTTTTTGTTTCTTGCTACGTTTTTGTTACGAAGATATTTTAGATATTTGAGGACTTTTGGGTTTGGGGAAGGGGGAAAGGGCTAAGGATATTTCGTATGCTCTATAATAAATCGCTTAGCCCTAATGGCATCCGCAATCGTTGTTAAACTTTAAAGTAGTAGTTTTAAGATATTATTAGTTAAATTAACTGCTTCCAGTGAGCAAATTAAAGATCGGACTCGCCATACAGCGCCGTCGAGAAGGACATGTAGTCTAAAGCCCCCGGCACTGCATTCGCTCCCTTGTATGGGGGCATACGCTGAATACAGTATTCAGCTTGATCTGGTGGCAATTCCCTTCTCAATTCATCAGGCAGAATGTATTGCTGAACAAAAAACAACAGCAACAGATTAAAACAAATTCAAAAGTTTTGCCACCCTGTGGTTTACCTTGTCGGATGCTAAAATGCGGAAACTATCGATGACTTGCTCAGCAGTATCAGTATCAGTGCTCTCCCTGGTCATAAAGTCCAAGAAAGCGTCGAAGTGCACGAAGCCAGAGCTGTTCGGATCGACGACAGCCAAAATACGTTGGAAGTCGATATCGCCCTGCCTGTCCTTACCAATCGAATAACCAAGAGAAACCAGGCATGATTTGAATTCGTCGGGTGCGAGACGGCCGGTCCTGTTCTTGTCGAAGTGATTGAAAGATGAGCGGAACTCGTTGAGTTGTTCCTGCGTGATACCCTTCGAATCGCGCGTGAGGATTTGATTCTCGACTTCGTTGATGTTGCGATTGATAGATGTCAGCAGTTGTTCCCAGCCGACGCGCAGAGTCTCCATCGTGTATTGTGTGTATCTGTTTTCGAAGATCATGCTTTCTTGAACGGCTTGATGGATCTTTTCGAGCTCTTCAATATGTGGCTTGTACGCATAGACTCCTTGTTCGTATTCCTTGAGGCGGTGCAATTGGTCTTCGAGTGTTCCATGCAGACCCATTCCGATAGCAGTAACAGCATCAAGTTGACGTTCAATCCAAGGACCTACAGCGTTGGCCTTTTCAGCGAATTGACGACGCAACATTTCATTATCTAAACAATTCATAAAAATAGTTAATTATTGTTGTTTAAAAGTTAAAGATGACTTACTTTGTTGTTTCCTAAGTTCAGCTTGCAAGGTGGCATCGCGTTGTGGAACTAATTGCCTAACATCAGCCCATTTCCTGGTTAGATCCTAGAAATTAAAAAAAAATAATTTGAATTCAACTTTTAACTGAAAAGTTGCACGGCGGCCATTTTGTTTTGTATAAAACTTCTAGAGAATTAGTTTACCTCTAGATTGCCAGTAATTCCTTCCTTAGCGGCCGGAAAAAAGGCAAAAAAGTAACAATTTGCCAACTAAATGAACATTTTCGAAAGTTTTCAATACTTACATGTGCGGTGAGTGTCGTGTACGGATTTTCCAAGCCTCCAGGTACCTGGTGTTGCTTAACAATGGCCTCGACTTCCCTCACCAACCCAACAATACTCTGGAACTCCCGATCAGCTTCGCCCAAAGTAGCCTTAAAGTGCGAATGCGCATCAATTAATCCTTGGATCTCCTCAACAGTATGCACGATAAAGATGTCGACGAGATCTTCGCGTGTTCCGTCCAACCAGTTGTTGAACGGAGCAGCGCGTTTCGCGAACTCCAAGTGCAAGATGTCAATCTTCTCCAGAATCTTCTCGGCTTCATCGAGAGCTTGGCGACGGCGTTGGGTCAATGCGCCAAGTCTGTCCCATTGGTCGCAGATGCGTTGGCAACGGGCGTTCACGCTGACGCTATCGTGATAGTCCAACGTGTTGAGTTCTTGAGCAATGGCAGCGATCTGTTCGACGCGGTCTTGGTGGGCAGCTAGGTCGGATTCGAACGCCTCGTGCTTCTTCTTAAGAGCCTTAAGTTCGTTGAGGCGACATTGTCGGAAGTCCTGGCTTTGCAGCATTTCTTCTTTGCCGCGGGTCCATTCTTCGTGGGCATCGGCTTTGTGCTTGAACTTCTGCGCCAAGTGCTCCAAACGTTCGAGGCGCATCATCTCCGATAGCAACCATTCCTCGAACGCCTTCTCAGAGGTTTCCAGACCTTTCCAAGCATTGGCAATGTCCTAAAAACAACACAACTTTAATTATAGAGAAAACTTCTTAAGTTGGAAGTTAGTCGTCGTACCGAAACCATTTTTCCTTCGGTGGGCATGTAAGCTGGGCGATTCGACAATCGCAATTTCGTTTGCAGCGTGTTGAAGTTCGTCTCCAATTTCGCTTTCTGCTCGACACGTGGTGGCTTATGTTTGCGTCGATACGTGCGATATTCTTCGAGTTTCTTTTGCACGCCGGCGAGCGAGTTGTCTGTTTGACGGGATCCAAGCCACGGCATCGTGCGGCGAATCCATTCCAACAGCTAATCATTTAAATTCAAACATTATTGCAATGTGTTCTTTCTCCACTGAATCAGCAAATCACTTACATCGCTTGCCAAACGTTCATATTCTTCCATAAGGCGCTCATTCTCTTGGTTGACTTTCAAAACTTTACAGATCCTGTTGGCAGCGGTCTCAGCCTAAGAAAACATTGTTTAAATGCAAAGAAACACAGAAGACTTGAAAATATTCAAATCAAAAGCGAAGATTCAATCAGATTCAGGCTGTTTTATAGTTTGTACACAAGACGGTGAAAAATAATTAAATCGGTTTAATCACCTTTTTCAAGCCAGAAAAACAATGGTAGTACGACGACACGTAAGTCATAACAGCTCTTTCGTCGGGCATGGCGGTATTCTGTAAGTCTGCATGCATACAACAAGATTAATCAATCGCAAAAGGCATTAAAATCGGTTAATAAAAAAAAATCGGCTGCTTTGTACGACAAAAATGGAAAAAAAAAAATAAAGTAGTTAATGCATATGCATGGCATAAAAACGCTTGTTAAAATTGGGAGCACAAAATGTGAACGCGTCAAACTCTACCTGTTGCGCTCCTTGGAACGCATGGTAATAACATGACACGTAAGTCATGATTGCGCGTTCGTCGGGCTTAGGAGTGTTGATTAAGTCTGGAAACATTATCATTTATAATAATAGATGCACTTTTCCCGTTGCTGCGAACAAAGTTTCACGAGACAGGAATTCTGGTCTTGAATTATTCAAGACAAGAGATTTCAGGTCCTTGTCTTACAAAAACTCAAGATTCTCGTGAAACCGAAGCTGTGAAGTTCAAAAGCTAAGAAAAAGATCGCCAGAAAGACTTACCGTCAGGATCCAACATCCTAGGAATGTCGAGGTATTTCTCGGCGACGTCGAAGGCAGTGTTAAGGTTTTCCAATGGATTATCTTTGGAGAGTTTGCTATAATCGATGAGATCGGGACGATGTCTATGGATGAGCGCACAGAAAGCGAGACCGTCTTTGAACGACAGGTGGAAGTTTTGCACGTTGACATTCTTGTACGGCGCCGTCTTACGTTGGCACCACAGCAAGAGGCCTTCCTTGGCAGTCATCTCCTCGACGGAGATGTCCTGGATGGCAAAGCGCAAGATGATGGTCCAGATCATGCCCAGTGTCATCTTCAGATTGCCATCAACGATTTCTACCCCACACAAATTGAACAATTAAAATATCTAAGAATAGAGAAAGAGTACGGTTAAATACCTTCGGCACCGATGGAGACGAGTTTAACGCCCTTGCCGGCGATGTAATCGAGTGCCTTGTTGACATTGGCAATCTTATGGAAGCGCATCTTGCCGCGGTCGGGCTTCGGTAGGGTTTCCCCGGAGATGACCTCCAGGAGCAGCATAAGTTTCAGGCCATTACGGAAATCTTCCTCGATGTTATCGATGCCAGTTCCAGCTTTGCGCAAGTGACTGTTACACCAGGCAGTGAATGTCTACATGGGATAAAAAGGATAATCATAAATCGACGACATTCATTTTCCTCAGCTCTTCAGCATCAGTTAAGTTGAAAGCAACAGCAAAGGAAAGCAATTCATGCGCGCGTCTACCAACTGTTTGCAACTATTTGTTAGGATCAACAACTAAAAATACACCACGGACACAAAACATAGTACTTTATTGCCTGTCAAACAAAACGTACAATTTCATACTTGGATAAGTTGGATTAATGCAAGTTAGCTTATCTCAATCGGCTAAATACAGCAAGAAACGGGAAGACACAGAAACTACAAAACGAGGAAGTTCCGCATGATTTATTGCATAACAGGCGAATTTTTGAACATTTATAGCAATAGCATGTACTTATTCTTTTTCATCGCCACATCGCCAGCAAATGAGTAAATGTGTAAATGCATGAAGGGGGCTATTGACCAAGCCAAGCAAAAGCGACAAGTGTTACGGACTCCTTCGCACTTGCTCCTATAGCTTCCATTATTTTTAGAATGGAACGGTTACTGCCGATGCTTGTTGCGTAACGTAGTTTGTACATGCGAACGGAACGGATATTGGGGATTTGAAGACAATTTGGCCGGATACCAAGCAACCAAGCTCAAAGAAAACAAATGCTCGCTCTACGCACACGACTCGACAAATACCAAACAATATTTATCCGCAATTTCAAATACAATTTAAACTATGTAGTAAGAGGAAGTTCTGGGAAATGATATTTCACAGATAATTCGCCTGAACACATTTATCGGTCGTAAAGTCGTAACTGTTCGCATCATTTTGTTACGCGCTGATCCTGGCAAATGAATGAAGCATTGGAAGTTGAAATTGACACTGATAAACCGGCGGCGCGCCACAATTTGCAATCCTGCAGATGAAAATAAGCGAAAAACTAAATTGACGAAATATTCCCAACATGATGTCCGACTAAATATAAAATTTGGAACGGGTTTAAAGTAGCAACGTTTTGAGTCGGTGCGTCTATTAATAAAGCGCCAATTGCCAGAGCGGTTTTCTTGACGAAAACAAAATGTTGTAGGATTTTCTTTATGACCATGGCTCACATACTCGCGATCGTAACTGTACATACCTACTATACAAATATACCTACAACTTCACATTTCACATATTTATATTCTGCGATTGCAGCGAGACGTAACGCAATGCAGCATTTGAACATGCATCTCGTTGCATGCTTTAAACTTTAAAGCACCGCATTGTACTGGAACTATAAAGAGTTTAATAAATAAGTTTACTTTCTTATTTCTTGCGGTTTGTTGTTTTATTGTTGTTCACACCCAACAACCAACGAGCACGCCAACGAGCGCGTAAATGCTGTCTAATTGTTAATGATTTTTCTAAACGTTTTTCATGTCTTGCATTATCATAATGCGAAACGCATTAAACTTGCAACTATGCGAGCATGTAATTTAATCAAGCAGCGTATATTTTTACATAATAATCATCAGGAAATATATAATTACACACGCCAAGCGTTTGCTTTACATTCGCGAGCAATAAACTGAAATAGTTAAGGTGGCATTAATGCGGAATGTTTTATGCCTACAAATACACACAAGAAGACACAAACATAACAACTTGGAAATATAAGCAGCAAGTAGCGTGTTCTTGTTGCTTGTATTCGTGTATAAATTAAAATCAGTAAATTACTCGACGATGTGAGGGTTTTAATTTAACCACGAAATGTCCCTCGAGAAGAAAGAGAATAAGAATGCATCAGTGTGTGGAGTAATAGATGAGTCATGCTCATGCAACTTGTCTTTTCGAAACGAAACTGTTTATTTAATGCCGAATAGCCGCAACATGTTTAATGTAGTGCGCGAGTAAAATAGGAAACCTGGTGGTCGAGGATGGCATCACGCCAATGTGCGTTTTATATAAATTCAAATTCCTCGCACATGTTGATAGTTAGCTGTAGGTCTATAGGACTATTGCAAATTGCAAATTGCGATACTGCCCAGCCTTCCCAAAAGCAAAATGATTCTGACTAACTTCTCACTACTTGATGCCAAACGTGAACGTGAACTTTTATTCTTGCTAGTCTTATACCTTGATGCTTGTACACTGCCAATTAGCATTAACCACATGCAAACTGCGACGCACCATTGACAATTCAACCATTGATTGACACATTAACAACAATTAATTTTAATTAATTGGAATTACAGCACTTTCTTTCATGCTTTAAATCGCATTTTAACGTCTAGGCTTTTAACCGTTCTAAATCTCGTGTGTTGAGATGTGCAGTAGCATCCGGTCGTCATCAATAATAATCGCCTGAAGTTGAGTCGAGGAAGAAACAATAATTCTGAACAATGGCTGATGTAAATATATTAACGGTACAGCACGCAAGGCACTAAGAACAAATGCTCACATTACTAAGCTAACTAACTTAAGTAGGTACATATAGGAACGCATCCTCTAGATCTTTTGCGCAGACAACAGATGAAGGCTTGTAAAAGTCGACAGCATAATGCAGTAATAATCTTACGAGTATGAAACATATGAGAACTTTATTATATCTGCCTAGCCTGCCATCCTCTTAATCTTAAGCCATTAAATACCATAACGAATGGATGTTTAATTAACTTTATGCAAACTTTATGCGAGTACACAGCGTCATATTTGTGCTTGTCTTTTGTTGCATCCTAATTAAATGAAGAACGTCAATTTGCAAGGCATTAGTGGATTTGTTTATGAAAATGTATTGTTTAATTTGGCTTCGGATTGCTTTTGGAATCATTAGTTGCTGTTGTGAGTTGTGACATTCGGTATAATGTGTGTTCTGAATGAATGTAATTGTTACTCGTTGCCAAAAGCAACAATGGAACTTGCGATTCGCGATTAGTTTAGTGGTTCGGAGTTCTAGTGAACCAAATAATTTGAATGCCCACTCAGCAGCGCATGTTCCATCATCAAACCAATAAAATCCAAAGCTAAACGCGTACATAAATTACAATTACAATTCCATTGAAAAGGAACAAACATATTTGACTTAACTTTTGGGTGTGTTAGCGTCGATTGATTTGTGATTTGAATTGAAATCTATATAAAAACAACTACTCAGTGAATTCATATAAAAGCGACATAATTAAGACTTTCGAATCGCGTGTCGTGTTCGCATTTTTTACATACATGTCGTACAGTTAGGATTGGGGAATTTCGACCCGAAACAGAAGTTCGATTAATGCGTTTTCAAGATAGGCAAACATAATTAGCGCTGACGACCTGACCGGATCACGCCAGGTCGCTTCTTTAATGAAGCAGATGACGCTCGTCCCCATCAATCGTTTTTACGTTAATCTGCCATTTACCAATGGCTTTGCCATTAAAACCGGATAATATGTATTGATTCTAACAACCAACAAGGAATGCGTCTGTTATTTTTCCAATGCGTAAATATTTGAGCTGCTTATGGTAGACGTTCGAGTACGACTCATCAATTAACAGCATTGGTGCCTATGACAATGTCTCCTTGCAATTTCGAGCAATTGTGCAAATACTTGAAAAATTCCATGCTTCCAAGAACAGCCGATAACTTTCCAATACGGATATTCCAATTGGAAACACAAAGTTATAAAGTATTTCAAGTTAATAATAAAATTGCGGAATGGAAAGGTGGCCGGTAAAATTGCACATAAAAATCGCGTAAACAGTATTCCTGTTATCTCTGTAACGCGTCGCTCAAGGTTATGTCGAAATCCGTTATTTGTAAAAAAATAACTAATGCAAATAAGTAAATTTAGCTCGGTATGCATAAGTCACTAGTTGTTGATGACAAAAATAAATATTTTTTGAGGACCGGATGGCGAGCAAATTTCATGTCTAGTTAACATTACAAATGATCAACTAGTAGACGATCAACAACTTTAGTTGTAGTTGCATCGATTAAGTGAAAAGATCGTCAGCAGTCTCAGCTTTGTGTACAAAGTGTCTAGGATGAAATTATGCAATTTAGACACATGAAAAGACGTATTTTTGGCACCTTAAAGACCATTAAATTTATAAATATTTAGCGCATATTTTCAAGATTGAATGCTCGCGCTTTTATTTCAAGATTCGAGAGCAAGCGAGACACTAATTAGCGAATTAATTAAATCTAGGTTGCTTGATGTGCTCCCAAGTACCATCAGCAATCAGTTTCTGTTTACAGTTTTCGTCTTGAACAAACTAAGACGCGTGATACCGTTACGCCATTATCGTATATCACTGTATTGGCAGCTTGTTGTTTTTGCCCACATGTTGTATGTACTTACTTTCCTCCTAAGTAGTCAAGTTACAAGCCGTACTTCGTGCTTGTGCTTGGATCTTGCTTGAATCTAATGCGATTATTTTGATGTGACCTTTCGAAATTGTATTAATCATCGCGTAATAATGCACAACATAAACAAGGGATTGCAAAAGATTGGAATGTTTCATACGTCGTAAAAAGTGCCATTACAACATTCTTTCTTTCAATTGTCAATTGTTCGCTTATCGCGCATTAATAATCGTATAGCATTGAATGATGAAGAACTCCATGAGTAATATCATAATATCAATGAAAAAGAAAACAGGAACAAAAAAATGCATACGCGTTGATTTTCGAAGACTCGAACAAGGTTGATGCAGTTACAAACGCGTCAAGGTCGTAATTGTTCATTTATACAATAAAATACAATGGCAGTGATAATCCACAGCTCTACACATCAGTTCCACCTTTCTAATTATGAATTATTCACGAAATTCAAATTTAAAGCGAACAGACGCAAAGAACTGAAACGAATTCAATCCTAACCGAAAGGTTAATAACAATAACAAAACATTATACCAAACAACATGAAAATATTCATAATCTGAACAAGTTTCAAGTTTAGTTCTCTATGAGAACATAGATTTATCATGGGAATTGAACAAACACCAACAATAAGTAATAATCATTTCATTTAAATGAAGTCAACGACCACATAAGGAACTGACTGATGCACCTTTTGATGGTTTTTATATTTTAAATTACAATATTCAAGAAATATAAATTGGTATTTGAAGCATTTATTGAATTTATAAATGTTCACTCCGCATTCGCCTCGTAAATTATAAATCACACTTTATGACTATTTAATCAGTGGAATTCGATAGCCGTAGTGGGGCGCAAATCGTCGTTAATTACACTTTATTGCGAATTAAAGTGCTATTTAAATTTATATACCAGCGCGAAATGCGTACAAAATAAGATTGTCGATTGGACATGAAACAAGTTTGCGTTAAATTCGCATCGCGCTTCGCTTGATAACTTAATAACAATGATTTACATACTGTAATCATCATGCGAATCAAACTTTGATCATTGGAATTTCGAACTTCCCTGTAGAGATAAGATAGATATGCATCAGTGCGATACAACTCACAGTAGCAGACTGATTTTACTACTGAAATTTAATTAAATAAATTGAATTGATAAATAGAATCAAATCGAATTGTTATCTTTTATTATTACCAATTAAATTCTATTGTATTGGCATCAAAAGCGCTGAAATAATTGCCAAATAGAACCAAACAAGTTAAACCATAGACGATGTAATATAATACTTAAATATCTTTGTTATTAAAACTTAAATAGAACAGAGTTAAATAAAAGTGCATGTTAATCTGTATAATAAGTGTTAGTCATCCCCGATTTTAAGGACAACAACAGTCGGCGCAAAGATCTCGTCTCTGTAGACAAACATGCATACGGCAAATATGATTAAAATGATCATAACTAACGCAGAGACAAATAAAAATATGAGACACTTCTTTTTCCTGCAATCTGCCCACGTCGTAGGCCGAAGGCGTCTTTCATCTTCCATTTTGTTGTTATTAAGGTAGACTTGTCTCTTCGCTTTTGGTGGTAGCTTCGGTGGAATTTTTTTGCTCTTGTGTATTTACAGCGAAAAGGATTGCGACGCCAATACCAACAACAACCAAGACAAAAGTGGTTACTATCAAAGCACCCCAGACAATTTGTCGGCGTGTTAATTCACGGCATTTGCCGACCATTGCAAATTGCAACTCATACAATCACAATAATTTCTTATCAGATTTCTTATTTCTTTGATTGTCACCTCTCCGATGACAATCAATCAATCAAAAGAAATCTGGATGACAGTATTGTTTTCCAGGCATCTCTAAACTTAAATTTTAAATATTTTGTTGAATTGTTGCATAAATAAAATTTTCACTAGAATTTAAGTGAAAACTAGGACAGTGCACGAGTTGCATACTTTAAGTTGATTTTAACTTAGATTTCATTTTAGATTCCTTACTATCGATAATGTTTATAAACCTTGCCTTTTCAATTTGAATGTTTACGAAACAGAATCACGATCGTTATCCAAATACAGGAAGCTTATTTATCACTTTGAAGATTCTTTTATATTAATATAATGAATCTACTATTTCTATTACTATGTGTATGTATTATCTGCCTACTTATGTTATGTAAATAAACTAATCTTAAATCGCGGATAATCAGTGAGGTGTTATGTAAAAGGAAATAACCTACGTAATTTCAAACTGAATAATCAAGAATTTCATATATTATATGATTGAAAATTAAAATTTATTTGATGGAATATCACCGTAGCACTAAATAAAAAATATATTAGTTTTTCATCCGGTATTTTATCTTAATCTTAATCCTCAGTTTCGTAATCGTGTACCAAGCGCAGATGAATTTCAAATTAATAAAAGTGGTTAAAAATATAATTGAAAATTATTTTACGGAAATTCCAGAAAAGCGTCCCCAAGGAGTTTGATAAGTAGATATAAATTGAATAATCAGATACTTGATGTCCAAAATAAGAAAAGTGAAAAGGCAGTAAGATGTTAACACGTGCAATACATAAAATATACCCACAGAAAGCCACACAAAACTCATCAACCCGAACCCGTCATTGATCATTAAAATGTTTTATGTTACGTTCGTATTATGTATGGTTTGTCGTGCGCACATAGATCAGAAAATGTGTAATGTTGAGCGTTGAGACATCAGCTACCAACCAACAGCAAACACATTTTGTTTATATTTTATGTGTTTTACTTTTCGTTTCGAGACATGTCAGAGTAAGTTGTAAAACCCTATAGGGGAGCTATCATGACTAATATTATATAAATATTGTCGAAATGAAAACATAAACGTGCCATTAGAATTGAGTAGCCTGAAAGTTGCGATTGCAAACTTTGATTTCGGGACTGGGCCACTACTGGGACAGATTTAAAATGCCTAGACCTAATTTTGTTTTTATTTATAAAATGGCCGAAGTGCGGCCCGTTTCTAGGCTAAATTCACACCCTCGCAGGACAGCAAATAGCTTTCAAGACTCGTTTCAACATCTTAGACAAACTATTATTGCCATTTTGCTCACGTTCACGACGAGTACGAGTGTCAGAAACAGAAATTGTTTATAAAATGTGTATGTGATGCGCGCGTGCTGTTGGAATGCGTGGGCGCTGCACATCTAAAATTAAACCAATGTCGAAATCGGCATGCTTCATACTCTCGCAAGACTAGATGATTTTTCTACAACGCCGGCTACTCGCTAAAGTAATTGCTGATCCTCGCGTAAACGAGTTATTAACCCAAAGCAAAGCTAAAACCTGACGCGTATACGCAAATGCACAACGCGCGTAATGAATCAGAAGCAAAGCATTTTAATTCATGACGAATCCCTCCTCAAAAACTATCAAAATCAATGTTTTTGCTTCTTGTTTTGATTGGAAATTCCAACAGCCTGCAGCAAATCTACTATTGTTTTCGTTACTGAACAAATATTTAGCTTTAGCCGCCTCTTTAACTTATTGGAATAGTCTGGATGAGTTTTAGTCGGATTTTTCAGCAGTTTGTGATTTGAAACTGAAAACGGCGATTTCTTCATGTTTATGCGAGTGGCGGTCCGGCTGCTTGCTCAGTTGATAGCGGCAGCAGGACGCCCAGCATCCTTGTTTGGTCATGGGAAATTCGACGCCTAACAAGCTATCTCGCTCCCACCCGCATTGAGCGCCGCGACGCCGAGCATCGTCTTTCTGCCCGCTTCTGCGCTCAAGCAGCAATCGGCGAGTAGTAGGCATGCTTTTACTTTAAATTTAAATTGCTCGTCGTATAAACAAAACGCCGGTATACCGGTCGTTGAGCCATTTCACATAGTTTGAAAGAAATAATGAACTAAACTAAAGAAACTAAATTAACTAACAACCAACTAAAATGTGCAGCTACCTCTTCATTATTTCATATGTTTATTGTTGATTAGTATGGGTTGGATTGGCAATTTGAAACTGAATACCGCGCGATATCGCGGTTGCCGGTAGCAGTGCCGGATCGAGGGGGGGGCTGAGGGGGCACCAGCCCCGGGCGCCTAACCAATGGGGCGCTCTCGCGAAGCGAAATTTTTGTTTATTCCGGAATTCTATAAATGAATGGGGCACA
>JARJDT010001712.1:0-11053 GCA_030264655.1 Leptusa sp. GC000079
ATTACAAATACCAACTCGGACTAGGTCGGACAGAGTTGGATATAACTTTGTAAAATTCATTCCTGGAGGAGTGTGTGCTGTGCGAAGCTGCAAAGTTTCAATGCTGTAAATTTAATCATATCGACACAGTTGCACGTAATATCTGCGGCTCGTAACTTTACATATGACATGACTTTACACACTCGTCTGCGGCGAGAGCGCATGTATTATTATAGCTACGCATACTCAGGGGAAGCCATTACAAACTTTAATTAAACTATGAATAACAAATAATGATAAAAATGCTTTAATCGAAAAACCAGCTTTGTTTTCTTGTTGGTAATAAAATCGCACTCATTCGAGTTGGTGTTTCGAACACATTTCAACATTGTTTTGTAAATACGCAAAGCGAAATGGCTATCCTTTTTCCCGGTTTTGAAGAGTCTTCAACCAATTCGACAGAAATTCCAGCTTATTCCATTTTCATGCTAACATGTTTCCAGTTTCACTTATATTCCTAGGAACTAAGCCATTATATAAATTGCGGCAAATTTTAACCCAACATGTCTGCTATTCCACTTTATAGCATGGCATTCATTTCTAGCTGCACATATGTACCTATTATACGAAATAATATATCAAGATATGCTTCATTATTTAGATAGTAAATTCGAAGTGCATTCGACTTTGGTATCGCACTGAATCAGCCCTGTGGCTGTTTCTTCAACCACATCTCAATTCTAGCCATCTATTTTAGCTATAGTCTCATATCCACATCGTATACATACGTATAGTCCTTGTTATAAAAGCGCAATCAGTGCAATGTTGGCTAGAAAGAAAGGTAGTCACCCCCTATATAAAACCACAGTTTGTTTCATTTATAAGCTAGCAAAAATAACGTGTAGCTTTGGAGCATGAAAAAGAAAATAAAAATGCACAAAGTGCATTTTAAAGCGCGTTTGAATGAGGATATATTTTGTGTAATTTTGTTATAAAGTGGAGGTCGTTGTCAGCCTTTGCCGCGGATGTATGGCCGCATTTTTTATTCACGCGCCACATACACATTCATCCATCCCATGCATGCATGCACGGGCGCAAAACGAAAACCGGGCGCGCTCTCGCACGTAGTTTGGTGATTTTAATGTCGCGCACCATACATGCCAGGCTATTTATTTACTTGTTGTGTACATATTGCCAACGAGCATGCAGCCGAGTGCTCGATTTGTAACCTCTTTGGATTATAACATCAGTCGTTTTTTGGCAATACAATGTGGTTGCAATCAGAAATAGTCATAACGCATTTTAAAAGATGTTTCCATCCTTAAAGGAGAAGAAAAAACACTTGGCGAATCAAAGCCCCATTACTGTGCGTATTCTTAGTTAAATGCAATAATGAGTATTTATAAAACTGTAGTAACAGGTTTGGTAGATGGAATTGATGGAAGAACATTTTTCTTCAACGCAGAAACAAGAAAATTCAAGGTCTCCTTGATTTACTGTTTCAACTTTTTACATTTTGCTCGTTTTCAACCAAATATTAAACTTCAAGGCTGGAAGACTGCACAGCAACAAAGCACCGAGAGGGTTGAATGTGGATGCATGTCGACATTATAAATAGTATGTGTTCCTCATTAAATGCAACGTTTTTATATGCGTTTGCTGTTCGCTTTGTAAATCAGCTCTGTTGTTGTTATACGGCGTGATTTTGTTGAGTGACTTTATGCACTTCTCGTCAAGAATATGAGGACAAGCTAAGCTTCAAGTCGACGTTCGCGTACGACACGAATTTACATAATTGAAATTGCTGCCTGCAATGGTGTAGATTTTATTATAATCTTATTATGCTTTAATATATTTTTACGAGCGCGTGTTAAACTTTCGGCATTTTACGAGTTGTTTTATTATTTTTTTAGGCCTGAATAAGCCATTATGTATCATTAGAATGAGACCTTTGTTATTTTTTCTTCGTAATTTATATACTTACATATGTATCGTATGTATGTTTAAGTAGAGCTATGCGTTTTGCTTTACGCGTAGGTACTTCACTGATATGAGTGATATTCATGGAAAAGCTTTAAGGACTTTTTACCGCTTTCATGTTGTATGTACTTGGTTAACTTGTAACATTTTAAGATATGTAGGGCCATAAGGGAAATCCGAATGGCTGTGTTTGATTTTATTTATGTATAGTGAATTTCTTAATCATAACACTCGGTGTGTTTAAAATATGATATTTAAATTATGGTGCCAGAGAAAAAGAAATGCTAAACAAAAATGTTCACTGCCACCAATGCAAAAAAATGGAAATAGAGTTTATGACTCTTTTCATTATTCGCTCGCCGCATTCGCGCCGTATTTTGACATTTGCGCAGCTTTTTACGTACGTTTATGTGTCGTTTGATATTAAACTTATAATTAAGTTTGATAAAGTCATATAACCGCGCGTTGAAGTTCATCTGGGCAACGAATAGACGAACGTCGAAGCGCAGCCATTACGCGAACTACTGCAAAAAGAGTAAAAATCAAGCAAATCGGAAAAGCAGCTCTAAATAGCGTTATAGACGTGCGCTGGGTTCTGCGGTTTTGGTTTTAAGGACCAAAAGTACATATAAAAATTATAGTTTTTCGAATACGTCGCGCCATCGTTTTGGGTACTTAAAAAGTTGTGCAAGCGAAACGAAAAATTTTAAGAGTGTTTATCGTCGTCGCCCGTCGTCCTCGTCGTTGCTGCCTCCAAGTTTGTCATACAATTTTCTGCCTGGAACGTGGTTCAAGTACATTTTTACTTCAATGCCGCCCCACGTCTCCTTCATACTTTTGGTATTATTGGTTTATACTCGGTGCACACTTGCACACGTACGTATAAACTACATTTAGAGAGCACGACGGCGAGAAATTGCCATCGTAAAAATGTGCTAGCGCTCTTTTCTGACCGATCGGTATAAAAATAATCATAACAACTTTAAGCGACCGCACACTTTTTTATTAACGAACGTAGAGCGATAGTATATTACGGAAATTTTAACTTACTTTACGACGCATTCAATATTGCATAATGTCCTTTGTTACATGCACTTAGTTTACTCGCATACTTCAGAAGCACACTTTGCACTGATAATAAAATATCTTTCAAATCCTCAAATAATTAAAAAGTTCAAATTTGTCAGTTACTATTTGTAGCAATCAACGAAGATAGATTAAAAAGCTTTCGTTTAAGCGGATTTAAAATACTCGATTTTATTTCACGTTTAATGTTGGAGTACATCAGTAAATTTGCAAATGCGCGTTTCCTTTAAACCAGCACAAATAAATTGCCTTCGCTCAATTCTAATTTGATCAGATTTAAGAGCTTCAATTTCCGCGCATCTCTTTACGCCGAGCGCTTTCCTTAGTTTTTATAGTTTTCCCTGGCGTGATGGGATAATAAAATAAAAAGTAAAACCCGCCGATCAATGGCACCCATAAATATTCTAAACAACTATGCACGGCAGATATCAGTGCAATGTAATTTCCTAATTCAATTGCAGGCATTTCAATTCATTTTTTCGTTAACGATGCATTACCGGCGTTGCGATTAAATTGCGCGTTTCGAATGAACGACCATGCGTTTTGCTTTAATAAAAGCATTGCGTAATCGACGCGGCGCAATCGAACGAAATCAACTATCGACCATAGAATACAGCAACAACGAATGCATGCATAATAATTGCTCATATTCGCGTAGCTGATGTTTGACTCCGATAGGATCATAGAATGAAAGTGCAAACACGCATAATGCACACTTGGCATTCGAGTTCACGTGTATAATGCAAAGAAAACCGCAACGTCTATGCCATGTCGCCGTCATCGTAATAAAGCCGTGACGAAATTAGAGCAATTTTAAAGTTTCTCGTCTCGGTCGTCGCAAACGCGTTTGGTTGGGTTCGTTCGCGCTTTTGGCTTGCTTTGGCTGTGCCTGGTTAGCGGGACTTGTGTTGGGTGTCTTGGCTGCTCCTTTTGCTGGCTGCTGCGACTTCGACTTGGTGGAGTACCTCTACGTGCCCGTTATTAAATGAACGCGAACGACGGAACAGTGACGGCTTCACAAAAGGGAGCGACTTACAGGATTAAAGCTTTGTTTTAACGCTTCGCGGTTTCATAGACTTGTCAAACTTTGTCGACTAAAAGGACGACGGGGCGCAAGGCGCAAGATGTGAACCTAGCAGGAGTACACCGAACGAACGGGAAGTGTAAAGAACTTTTAGATTTCGAATTGCTTCTAAACTCCTTCACGTCTCTCAAATTCATACTCTTTGAAATATGCCCCCAAGAAGAAGAATGATTTCTGAAAACTCATTGCGCGTCTTAAAAGCGAAATTAAGTCATTGCCAATCTGTTGGCTTGTATTATGTTTGCCGGTTTCTCGCCGAAGATTATTCACCCACAAAACAAATCGAACAAAAAGAATGTGAAACGACCTTAAAAAATCGCCCCAACGATTTTACAATGCAAGGTAACACAGGTAACAGGTGTTCGAAATCGTTTGTCAAACTAATTCCGAACGCTTTTTCGTTCGTAGTATTCTATTCTGACGTATTGTATAGTGTTGTGATTTGTAGCCGTTCCTCTTCACCTTTTCTTCTTTGCCTTCCTTCGTGCGCTTTTTAAATGCTCGCAGAACCACCACATACGTCCAGCAGGTTGATGTGTGTGATATGTTGGCCGGAGCTGTTTGATTTTTATTATTCTTCCGCGGGCTATGAGATAACTGGTGTGGAAGCACCCAACCATCAACCGAACCAAACGCAATGGGCAACAGGCTTTAAAGACCGAAGAGCATGAAGACGCGTTTTCTTCATTCGTTACATGCACGTTTTGTGTTGTTATATTACATGTATACTTACAATAGTTACAACACAAAACGTTCGGACGTGATTGAACGATTGTCATTTACAAACTTAAATATGTCCTTCTTAAAAAGTCGTAAACCTTCATCTTCAATGGACAGATGCGTTTCGTCGTCTCCGAAGATTTGGTTTTATTGACGAATGCATTCAGGGATGTATTAATCAGTTACAACAAAGTAGGCCAAACAACTAGTGCTTGATTGTAAGTTTTAAGCCGGTTCTGTTGGTGAGATTTTAGGAAGATCCTTTTCAGAATCAAATAAGAGTTGCATCTGACTGACTTGTGGCTACTAAAAAAGGTGAAATGATAAAATACGCGTTCGAAATCTCAGGTCATAAAAACCTATTTAAATTAATTTGGTTAAACAGATATGTATAGTCGCAGTAAAGCGATAGGACGAGACGAGCTTAACAGCATCAGTCAGTGCCTTTTCATTACATCTCTTTTCATAGTAATAGTCGCCTATTCAGAAAACGAGACCACCATGCGGCCTTCGTATTTCACTCATTTTTCTTTTATAATTTAGAAATGAGAAGAATCAACAAAATTACCCAACTACCGTTTTCATTTATTTGCTTAATATTATGAATTAAGGAGAAGGTAAAATGCGGCTAGGTATTCTTGGGATCCGAATGTCTATTGACATTAACATACATAGGTAGAAAATGCCAAAGTTGAAGGAAGAAATCGAAGGAGCATATTTATGTTATGTATATCGCGCAAAATATCATATTTCGTTGGCGCATAAATAAGGCAATTACTCTAAAAGCTTTATTTATTTTCTATGGCTGCATCTACCATTGAAAAATGTTTTATACGCGACGTTTTTTTTATTGTGCGATTTAACTTGTAAGCATATTAGGTTTTCCCCTTAGGGTTCAAGAAAAACTTTCCAGAATACTAAATAATACGAATGCGTCTCGCCCAAGTCGAATGCCACCGCCGCAGCTGAGCGGGCCCCCAAGACGAAAGGAGAGCATATTGTGTAAAACAATTCTTCAACATTCAACTAGGTTTAGACTACGAAACGAAATAAAATTTAAGAAAAGCGTAGCTAGCAGAGAAGAAAAGTCTACTACGCTCGAATCGCATCATGATGGCAAACTTTTCAATGAATTTTTATTATTTCAAGAAAACACAAAGCCGTACCCCGTTTATATAAAACATATCAATTAAATTTCGCTCTAAGTTGTGCATTTGAGAAGAGCTGTTTTTTCTGCCCAGTAAAAGACAAGAACTTAGTCAATTAGTGCCTCCCTGTGTGAGTTCTTTTCTTATTATAAGTCATTAATTTAGAGTTGAAAAGAAAATTCAAAGTAACGATGAGTTGCCCACATTGCAATTAGTTATTATTAGCCTTTTATTAGCCTACAAAACACGTATGCTCTTCATACCGCGCTCAATCTCATTGTACCACTTTATAATCCTCAACCTGATTAATTAATAAACATAAACGAATCAACATGACACTCTCTCTATTCACTCTTCTATCGACATGGACATCGCAGTAGACGAGATAATGTTTTAATGCAACTATAGTGAAATGGTCAGCATTGTGTGAGTAATCATTATAAGCCAGTTTTCATTTCACAATTAACAATGAAAACCATCCACAGCAGACTATGCACTAACTACAACGAACGTCCCTGCCAGCGTCAGAGCAGAGCAAAGCAAAGCATTCAAACGAACAAGCAACTTGAGGCAACTAACTAAAAAGTGCAATTCATTATGGTCGAAGATGGAAAATGAGGCAAAAAAAAAGATGAAATAAAATCATCCCGATGACAGAGTGGCTATAGTGCAGCAGCGCTATTGCATTGCAGCTTCGCTGCGCTATCACAGCAAGTGCATTGTCGACTTGACGAAGAGGCATAAGCAAAACAACAACAACACACTTGAGACTTAGATTGGAAAATAAGAAAGCCAGGTTTGTATCCAGGCAGATTTCATCAACGTGTCCATTGCACAAATGCAGAAAGTTTCGTGAAACGCAACGACGACCCTGTCGATGCAACGAATGGACCCAACTAAAGTGACTGTGCACGAGCCTTTAAAAAATACGTTATATCCTTATATCCTTCACACACAGGCACAACTATAGTGTATTACCGGTGTTGTACTATGGCGATGCAATGGCGTTTACTGATGGTGTTCGTGCAACTCATTTGTCGACGCGATTTCAATACTTGTCGAGTGAAGATTTGTTGTGGTCGACTCTAATACGCATGCAGGGGGCAGATCTGGTAACGTTTCGCCGATGCATTGCGGGTATTGTCAGTATGGAACACATACATATAGGTGTGGTGCATTCGCCAGTCTACCAATTCGTTAAACAGGTGAATAGAATCAAAGATCATCGATGCATTCGTCTGGCCGAGCACGAATACGTTGTTAAGGTTAACAATCATTATATGAAGACCTTTCCGAGTGGATGTCTCTCGATCTTCCAATCAGTGTATTGAATTATAGGGATAAAATTTCTTATGCTATATTCAGTTCCACACGTTGATTTAACAGTGACTCTCATAAACGCAATATACTTATATGCATATGAAAATCTTCACCAAATTTAAAATTTCGTGCGATAAACAATTAACAAGCAGTTTATAGGCTTACAACATTTCGAGTGTCTTCTATTTAGGGAGAACTTTAATGGCATGTGAAATATTACTAGGCAAATAAAGGAAGACCTATCAACCTTTTCGATCCATAACAAGAAGAATAGAGGAAGAACATTTCAAAACCACAATTGCTCTTGAGGTTTTTCACCTTTTCGTCTTCCTTGTAAATGTTCTTTTCAACCTTACACTCTCTATGGTAGGAACATTTATTCAACTAATAGTTCACCTGAAGTAACTTGATATTTCTATAAATTCATACCAACCTGCCTACGTTGTGTGCTTCTTTATGCCTTTTGCTATTCATCCTAATTTTACAACAACAATGCGACAATGTCAAGTTGTTTAGTAAGAATATGAGTATGACGGGTAAGACCCACACCAGCTTAAACTTCTTATGAGGCGGATTTACTTGAGGCAAAATTGTTTAGTTACAAAGTCGCACACATACCGTTTTTAATCAATACTTTATAGAAAGAGAGGAGATCAAATGTGTTGTTGCTTTAATTGGCGAACAAGATTATTTATTTCGTACCAGGAACTATTTCACGCTTCCATTTCTCGCCGGTTGTAGCGATTTCCTGGAAATGTATTCGTTTAACGACTCTATCTTCGTGCTCGTGATTGAAAAGTCCGATCTATCTACGTATGTGCGAAATCGTAACAATTGAATATCAACTGGGTCTGCCCAAAATTAACTCGCAATTAGTTCACTGAGTGGATGGATCTTGCCGTGAAGAGAACACTTTGTATATGAAATCCCTAAATAGGTATAAAGAGAACGGACAATCATGGACTAAAATTAACAAGAAAGCTGAACAATCTAACAGGCTTTAAGCTTTTCCATTTCTTTTGCAAAATAATTACAAACGCGCGTATACTCGACGTTAACATTATTATCAGTCAGTTCAATGTGAATACAAGCAAGCCATCAACGACTACCTATTGTTGCTATTTGCTTGCTACATTTTGCTTGTATGCGTTGGCCGTTTAAATGCACATTCGATTTCTATAGTGCGGTTAGTATGTATGTGCATTATGTGCATATGAAGTTAATGTGAGTACAACACGTACGATTTGCTTTGCCGAATGCGCTTTATTATGACTATATGTATGTATGATTTCACACATTATACATATGCATATGAAATCATAATAATAAGCGCAATAAAAGAGCTAAAAGCAATCATTTCGCTCGTGGCTCATACATGTGTGCATACATTTTAATACCGTCGATATAAAACGTTATTTTCATTTATAATTCAATCACTCTCACCGTTGCAATAATATTTTACAATTTGAATTTTGCAATTTTCGAGCATTTTTCTTCGTCAGCTCACTTCGGTAATTACGGTTAATTCAGTTTACAGTTAATATTAATTATGCCTCTATTTGTCAATGCGTTTTGTTTAGCAGCCGTTTTAATTTTATTTCATTTTGTTAACTTGTGCATTGGCAATATTTAAGTAATAAACCAACGAAGAACACATTAAAACCGATTATAAGTTGCGGGTTTAATCGAACGGAGCATTATACTTACTTATGTTTACCAAATCCTCATGAATATACACGACGGTATTATTTAAAATTGCGATAATAAAAAAATAAAATCGAATAAGTTTTATAACAAAAAACTATGCGTTCGACCACAACCAACAAGGCGCAAGTCATTCGTTGTCTAGATGTTTGATCTCTTGACATGTTTTTCTTAATCCATGAAAATTAATGACACGAAACATATTAAAACGTTCGTAGGCTATAGTAAGCCGACTATACGTTCGAAGTATTTATGTTTAATGTGCGCAATCGGTTTTACTTTTATAATTATTATTTTACCTTTGCATTTGTGCTATCTGAGTCATATCAGTAAACGAATATTACAAGTTTACTGTTTGCAAGTTATAAAATGGCTTCATGTTAAGTTAATTCTAATCTGTCGTTTAAATTTACATGTCAATCGAATTAAAAACTTTATAATTTAGAACAATTCATAGATAGATTGATTTTTTCAATGGCATAATTTGCATTTGAAATTAATCATAAATCCCAAATTGAAGTAGCTATAAACCGCGTTTGGCCGCGTTTGCAAAAAAATATGCTCTTCTGATACGGTACATTTATTTTATAGTTTTCACTTGTAACTTGTTATAATTTATTTTCGCAAGTGTAAGTGTCTTATAATAACCGAGTGCATTCTCTAAAGATGTGCAATAGAGTGTGCAAAACATGCACAAACCGTGGACCATGCAATGCCTGAATGAATGCTCAGCAAAAGTAAAAATAATTTTATGCGTCCGTTCTCATCACTTATAATAAGTATTTGTAATTATTATCCTCCACTAAAGCACACACTAAACATTTTACAGGTTTGTTATTTTCATTCATTCATGTATTTTTTTATTTTTGGTCAATGGAACCTAAAAATTATTTAATGATGCTCATTTTACCTGACCATAGTTATTAAACTGTATCATAAATAAAAATCAAGCGATATTTATGAGTTGGTAATTAAATATGGTTATAAAAGACGCGTTTTATTTCCGCCATATTTATGCCATGACTTTGGCTACGTCTACGATACTTTCTTCCCTAACTTTTATACATACTAGTAAATTTTGTATTGAACACGAAATGCCCAGAGCAGAATTCGCTCACGGATGTTTCCACAATCAACTAACATTGGCTATGCTAATAGGAAATTTATTCGTAAATACATTTTAAGCCGGAATACTCTGTATATCAATTATTAAACATTATATTATCGACGTTTAACAAACGTATAGTCGGTATAGTGTATTTTTATCGGCTGTTATTAGCAAAAGCTATAAGCTATAAGGTCGTTTGAAATCTTCCATTAATCGCTCATGCGATACGAATTAGGTGGTTTTGATTGGAGATTGAACGAACGTTTGCAATGTCGAACACATAACATACATACATAATCTATAGACATAATATTAAATGCACGTTATTAATCCCCGCTTTGCGTATAGGAAATGTATAGATTTAGGCATTAACGTAATTACTTAATATTACTTATCGATTGCTTCGTCTTCTCCACGTATTTGATCCGTACTGTCAGTACTTTTGCGGTTGGAAATGACGGCGTTTCTTTAAACATCAATTGGATTCTTTGGTGGTCCCCGTAAGGAGACACCAATGGTCAGCTTTGGTCATTTTAAAATGGCTTTACTAACAACATCGCTTTGACTCTAAAACAACATAAACGATACATAAGAATAAAACTCGCCACACTTTTATTCTACAGCACAGTGTGTTTGCGATGGCTGTTACTGTTGTTGGTTGTTGATGTTGCGCACAAGATGCTTGGTTGTCTTATTATGTTGATCTAAACTATGCAACACTATAAAAGGCAAAGTCAAACTGTCCAAACCTAATAGAATAATGTGTTGTTAATGGATTTTGTAAGTATTTTTAACCGTATACGGGCCTCTTGGGAATCATAATTAGACTGCAAAAAATACCCGTAAATAAAACGCTTCTCATTTTTTTAATGCTCCTTCAAAAAGTTAGAAAACATGGACAGAAACAATTTATAATTACCGATA
>JARJDT010001713.1:0-18149 GCA_030264655.1 Leptusa sp. GC000079
CATTTCTTCCCCAGCAATGAGTTACCACCATAACCGCTGCCATACGAAACAATTTCGTTCTTTTCTGGTTTGTGCAGAATTATTGTGCGTTCTGGATCACAAGGCCAGCTTGGAAACTCGACTTTGCCGTTTGCTGGTGTGCCTACTGAGTGAAGACACTTGACGAATTCGTTCGTCTTGGCTAGTTCGTCCAAGACTGGTTTGCCCATCCTGGTCATGACTCTCATTGAAGAAACCACATAAGGTGAGTCGGTGATTTCAATACCAATTTTGGACAAGGGCGATCCAACTGGACCCATGGAGAATGGTACGATGTACATGGTACGACCACGCATGCATCCTGTGAAGCGTTCGCTGACTGCTTTGTCCATGTCTGCCGGGGACATCCAGTTGCCCAAAGTTCCTTTGATTCCGCTCTTCGGGGTTGGGATGGTGTCTTCCCGACGGTCCGTGCAGATGAATGTTTTGCCTTCCACACGGGCTGTATCGACTGGATTCGTACGAGCCAACCAACTTTAATGAAAAATTTACAATTTAGTACATTTTAGAAAACAAGTTTGGCGAAGTTTGTTAAGAAGAAGGCAGGTTGTTTTGGGCACTTACCAGTTTTCATATTTGGGCAACGGAACGATGGTGCCTTGTTGCTGAAGGACTTGCAACAAGTGTTTGTTTTCAGTGTCACTGCCATCGCAAATGTGGACGCGTTCAGGTTGGCAGAGTGCCACTTGAGCTTCAACGTAGGTTTTGGCGGTTGGTGTTAAATGTTTAAAGTCGCCATGGACCACGCTGATGCCGCGAACATGATTAAAGAGACCCACATTCGGATGCGAGAGCTGTTTGCCAAAACGGCAGATGTTGGGAGAGTATCTGCAAATCAAATACAAAATTTAACAAAAATTCAAAAGTTTGTTTTTGAACACAACAATTTTTAAAACAATAATTGTTACCAAAGTATGTCGAAACAAGTACTTACAAGTTGTTGTCGGACTTTTTGTCAACGAGATCTGGCATTTTGAATTATTTCGTTTCTTTGATAATAATTTAAAGCGCGAAAAACTTTTCGAATTTCTTTCGATAATTTGAATTTCTACTTGATGAGTTTCACTCACTGTTTTTAAGTGTAACTCTTATGGTACATAGAATAAAAGCCGAAAATTGACTTCAAATAAATTTGTTTAGAGTTTGAAACGAAACAATTTGTTCGATGAAATTTTGCAACTAATTTGAATTGTACCTTCGCCAGTGTATAAAATAAAGTAAATACTATTCTTAAGACTATTTGGATTCAGTGAGCTTGGTTCGAGTACCAAGACTGAATTGATTTGCTTTGGGACCCCAGTCGCCTTTTATACAACTGAAAACTGGAATTTGGTCAGGAGCCGTCGGATTAAGAGTGGGGAACAACAACGGGGATTCCGCGCCTTATCACTTGCAAGTTGTTACTTTGGTCCGACATCGCATTTGATATTAAAAAGTATTTTTGAGAAATCACTATGTGCGATAATTTTTATTTTTGTATGCTAGAAACTGGATTTCGCTGGCTTTGTTAAGTTCCATTTTAATAAAGTATAAATGATTTTCTATTACTGTCTCAAGATATTTTAATTTCCCAGAAACTTGTTTCTAACTGCAATCACAATCATAAATGTTAAACATTCTAATTTATTTATTAATAAGTCTGGCTGGCTACCCTTCGGCGCCTTGGTCTCGGCCTTTGAGTCCTATTGATGATAACTTACAAATTCTTTTGAAATTTTAATGGCTTGCACTAATGTTGGGTTTAGAACTTTAAACTATAGGTGTTTGATTTTAGCTTTAGCACACCTCACACATCTTCAAGCAGGTAAAAATATTGATCTACCCAGCCATTATAAATTCCAAAGAATCTTTAACGATGGTTTTAAGAAATCGTTATTAAGGGCGAATGGACGCATCTGCAGAAATTCCAAAAGTTTCCATCACCTAAACAATAAATTCGGACCATCTAACATTTCTATCATGATCACTCGTGTACTTTAATTTTAATCTGGACGGAGATCCTCTATGCTATTCGAGAATTTACTTTAACGGTCGTCGGTCATGAACAATTTGAATTTTGTACATAGAACTTGTGATTTGTCAATAAATTGTGTTTGTATTTTTGTGAATTGCTATTATCACTATTGAATAATCGTAATTGTTTCTAGCATAATTCAACGCATTTATAAAAAAATCTTTGGCAACTCAAATGAGTTATGATGATATAAGAGGGCAGTGAGTAAAGAACAGAAGACCAATTAACGCCAAATGTTGATAATGCAACAAATAAAAACAAAAACATAAATTAAAGGTTGGATGAGTAAGTGCGCACTGTACTTTGAATTATTTTCCTGATGTCAACATACATAGTATTTAGTTACATCCTGTTTCGTATTGATAAAATTCAAGTGCTCTTAAAACTAATACGCAATACTCAAAAGGATCAAATATCGCATAATATGCACAATATTGTCTTCTATTTCTATTTCTTCTATAATTTAAAACTATAAAATTCAAAATTTCAAAGCATGCAAACTTTGCTAAAGTAACTAATGAGTAATTAAGTGCAAGTTGCAGAAATCTGGCAGCATTCATTTCCTCTTGTCTCTTAGTGCGATTGCAACTATGTCACACATTCACAAAAACAAACATTTCGAAATGATACTCGTTAACTCATTAGTAGATAGGATTCATTTCGTAATTCAACGCAGCAAAACGAATTAATTTACTGAGTCAGCTTAGCAACAAACGTGATGATTACATCAGCTAACACACCCGCTGCCTCGACCAATGAGCGCGCGTTTCGTGTGGCGAGCCCATAGACTTTCTTACGAAACTGTTTACCATTTAATTATCATACGATATTTAAAATATGCTCTCGAGTTGTATTCTGTTTAGAGAAGGTCAAGGATTAAAAAACACCGGAGTCGCTACATCTGCTTTCCTCAAAATGTAAACTATGATGGCAACACCTTCACTTCACAAGACCACATCCGAAAATATTTTTACGAGTAACAAATAACACCTGTATACATATGTATATTGTACAAATAAAATTGTATGTATGCATTACATAGACAAGCATTTACTATTTCGCTAATATTATTGTAGATACAAACTGCTTCATTTAACAAGAAGTCAGAATCATAATTTTGACACTACTATTGAATTTTGAAAATGATAATTGCTATAATGGCTATTTGCAATATTTATTTCTTTAGAATCATCAAATCAGGAATAATAATCCTCAAGTAAAAAGCCCTAACTAATCCCTTTTAATCCCTTATCTCCTTAAGAACTAAAATTACGGAATTGGTGTAGTTTGTCGTCAGTACATAATTGTAAATGAAAATTGCAAACTAAATTCGATTACAAAATTGAAAATTTCTTAACATTTTCATTTACCAATCTAATGGATTTTGAAAGTAAATGCTATAAGTTTATTTGGTAATCTAGGTGCCTATTAATAACATTCTTTGTTAAAATATTGAAACTGGAATTGGATATGCATGAATACAGATAGATTGCAAGAAGCAAAAACCATTTTGATAAATTATAAACACACGTGTGTTTTTATTTTATTAACGTATTTGTTTATGTACTATTCTATTGATGTCGTGACAGCCAGCAAATGATTTCTGGTTTATAATTAAGTATCAATTAGACACGAGTCTTTCTTTAATAGCACTATTAAATATTTAATTGTGCAACTAAAAAATCTAGTTGTAGATATAACAAATATAACACAATGAAATGAATAGCATTATGAATATGAAAATATTTGATATTTATTCTAGTTCAAATGTCGATCAAGAAAATAATTATAGAAAAAAAATTAATGCGTGGTATTTTTGTAATTTTTAAACTAAAATCATATAAATATGCAAATTTACCAATCAAATTATTAGCAAATCAACAACTTAATAAAGAGCAAAACTATTTCAACCACACCTACTATTAATTTGTGGTAGCTTACGACAAAATATTTTAAAACAAATGTCGAGAAAATTAAAGCCTTAGCAACACACCAGAAACCATTTAAATTAGTTTAGTGGATAAATAATAATTGTTGAGAAATGTTTATAAAATTTACGAATGCCTATTATTAATGTTGTTTATTACGTTTCCTATAAGCCAAGCTGATAAGCCTAATTTTGCATAAACAAAATTTAGTGTTTGATATAAGCGACTAATCTTAGATAAAGCTTTACGATCATGTTTTGTATTCGGTAGGAATGGTAGGATTAAAATTGCTATGGCAACAACGAACGATTAAATTGTTTTCGTAGTGTATCCAAATCCATCTCCAAGTTACAACTTTAGTCTCCACTAAAGTTGTAACTTGGCTGAAACCGAAACGTCAGAGTTTCGTCACAAATCTTTGATTAAGAAATACCAACAGGAATTCAACATCACAACTTAATCACCATTAATGTAGATGCGGCCAAAGGTTACGATTGGTGTCTTATTGCTAAGTGGACACGTTGTATGGCAACACGGTCGAGCCCCCAAAACGTTTTGCAATACAAGATTTAAGATGACGCCGATGACGCGCTCTTATATCTGTTTCTATAATTTCCGCTTTAATTTACTAATTACACCTTTTATCTGCATGCACACATAATACATTTATTTTTTTAATGAAATCAATCGGAAATTACCGACAATGAAGGTGAACAAAGGTTTAGATATACGTTTAAATCCTTTAAAAGTGAAAATCAATAAATTTATTAATTTTCAAAACCGATATCCTCATACTAATAAAAGATAGTTCATTTTTGAATACAAAGATTATTTTATTTCTGATTTTATTCGAATTATTTGAATTGAACTTCTGTTGTATGCAACCAAACTTACAGCAATTATCAAATTTTTAAAATTAAACCTACTTAATACCATAAAACGGAATGAGTACT
Organism: Leptusa sp. GC000079; assembly: GCA_030264655.1. NCBI lineage: Eukaryota > Metazoa > Arthropoda > Insecta > Coleoptera > Staphylinidae > Leptusa > Leptusa sp. GC000079. The sequence continues at coordinate 4,935 of JARJDT010001713.1, forward strand.
TGCATAATGCAAATTAGGAATGTATTGGTTTTACGCTGCTTATCAACTTATCAATTTAATAAAGTTCAAGGTTTGATGAATTGCAAGAGGGAAACTTGCTCTATCAATGCATGATTCTTTTAAATTGAGTTATTTATGGCATCATATACATATCAACAGTTTATAATTGAATGAAACGACGCATGCTTACCAATGCCAATAAGTACTTATATTACATCATACATGCATACAGTAGTTTGATACTTAAATAATTCAGTAGTATTGATCTAATTTGAGATTTAATTTCTTTGTTTGCTAAGTACTCACCTTATTAAAAAAAACCCAATCATGTTCACGGAGGAAGTTGATTTAATCTGAAAAAATAGATACAATTAAAGGTCTTTTCTTTAATTTTGGTTTATCAATTTAATATTAAAACTTTCATAGAGTACAATAGTGCATATTTATTGTTGTTTTCAGGTGCAGTTAACATTTACGTACTTTTGAGCAGTTGTGCGCACTCGCTTTGTGTGTACCTACTTTTAAATAAAAAACACCCCGCGAATAAAATTTGCGTATATATTTGGTAGTTGTTTTTCAAACACTGTCCGAATGCTGGACGTAAATCGTTTTGGTTGTTTCAATCTAATCCGACGATGGCTAAGCTAAGCAACAACGTTACAACTATAACTAAACGAAACAAATAAGTCAATGTTTGTGTATTTTGCTGGGCATAAATAAGTGTCATCATGTAGCGCATATTGAAATGTAATGCTATAATCCTATAATGACTTATAAAGTTCATAAATAGAATTATAACAATTTATCTTTGCTGACCAAGTGAAAAGTGCGTGTGTGCTTTGATCACATATCTATTTTCTACTGAAATATTATCGATATTTGCTACATATACATACCGTGCGGTGTAAACAACAAACAAGTGATCTAAAGCATCAAATATACTCTTAATACATGACAATTTGAGCGTAAGTACTTACTTGCGCTTAGGCCGCTTAGAAACACAACGACGAGTAACAAAATTAAAATGTATAATTGCCATATTAGATAATAATATGTTATCATTTTTATTTACGTTTATTTGGTTGACACCTCGACCCATTAGGCCGGCTAATCATATTTCGATTAGTTGGTATTGATGATACACTCACATTAAATTTACATACATATGTTTGTGGCAAATATCGATACTGTTTTTTACACCCATAACTTAATGTTGGACTAATGAAGATAAAGCATGTACAGCGAATAAAAATCCGTTACAAACTCGGTGTATGTGTGTTATTCATATCTACTTATTTTGAACTGCTGCCTTACTGTAATTTGTTCATTTGGTGTGAACTGCATTAACTTTGTAAATGCAACTTTTGTTTATAAAACTTTTATTTCGCCTGAAAACAATGTTATCGATTATCGTTTTTCAATACATGCAACTTTTGCAATATTCAAGTTAAGTCTGGGGTTTTTAACGAATTTCCAGTGGAAAAATTTGCATTGATAATGTGAAAAATTGTCAATCTTGCACGAAACATTAATACTTTTATATACTTACAAAATATAATACGATATTAAACACTATAAATTTAGATCATTTTTATCCAAAATTAAAAAATATGATTCACTGAAAATTTAACGTCATTTTGAAAGGTATCATTTTCTTGGTTAGCACGTGTATCATGTTTGATACATCAAATACTTGTCATTATCCTTGTCATTATTCATACATCATACATTGTTGAATTATTTATTGAAAATAATCAATTATTTAAAAATCCTGCAAGATACAAATCAAATTAAGGACAACGTGATAAAAGCATTCACAATGCCATGTACATTTGCTATGTTTGCACATATTTTTAAGTATTTTAATTAATTTTGTAATCTGTTATTGTTGAAAGTTCCTGAATTGATTAACAAATTCCATAGCTTTCTGAACATTGTCACTATTGGTTATCCTTGAAATTCCTTCTTCTACACTGTCCATATCCTAGAAACAATCAATACCAATTAATAAATATTTATTGATTTTATTTCGTATTTATTTATTAAATTAGATTAGACGATCCTTACATTAATTTTCCCGCCAACTTTAGCAAGTGTTTGCTCAAGAGCCCCTAAAACTTTCTTTGCTAATTCGTCAGGAGTGATGGCATTGTTATCTAACAAAAAATCAAGGATTATAAAATTAATAAAGCTGTTAAATTAAATAAACTTTTATTAGCAATACAAATAACATACCGCCAAGCACCATTATTGTTAGATTAACAATAAAAAGAAAGGAAAGAAGTATACAGATTTTTTTACCCATGTTTAGTTTTATTACTCAATTGAAAACTGCCAAGAGTGAACATGAAGTGAATTACTTTATTATAAATAAACTTATCTAGTTATCTAGAAATAGACAAATTTATCTAATCTATTCCACCTCTTGAATTGACGATTTGTACCAACATCCATCCTTGTCTAGCCAATTATACCAAGTATTATTGCAAAATTGTGGATCAGCTAGCTCATCGAATTGTAATTGTGGTTTAGGCATCGCTTGTTTGTTAAATGTTTCTATTTTCTTCCATAAATTGGTAACTATTTCAGGATTATCCGCAGCAATATTGTGATATTCACATGGATCTTCCCACAGATCGTATAGACACATATGCACACATGGTTTTATATTACTTCTTAACTCTTTGTAATCATTTACCGTACAATTTATACTATTCTGGTTTCTCAAAGTTGATAATTTGTTATAATCAAGAATGTTGTGACTTGCTGAATTTTCCAAATGAATATTAACTAAACTGTGTTTAACAATATCATAGTGTAAATCATTGTTTCGGAATCCCTCATGTCCTGAGTAATTATCAAAGAAATGTGAATCTAGAAAGAAACATATTTTGGCGTTTAATTCAATGATATATGTATATGTATTTTTTCTTCAAATACTAACTGTTGATAAGTTTATAACGACCATTATATCCGATATAAGCTGCATAATTAAATTTGTCATCAATATCAACCAACAATTCGCTTCTTACATTAAGGTTTTCTTCGTTTATCATGTTTGACCAGTGATCGATACCGTCCAAGTTTCCCAATTCCTTTACATTTCCACCTATTAAAGTTTGTTACAGGTATGAAATTATTGCAATATTTTTAAATACATTATTTAGATATTTAATTTCTAATACCTGCAGCTTTGAATAATGTTGGAAACCAATCAGTAATATGAAACAAGTGATCATAAGCGCGTCCTTTATTTTTAATTAAAGGCGAATATAAAACAGCAGGTGTTCGAATTGCTCCTTCATACATGGTCATCTTAATCTGTATAAAAAAATAAATTTCTAGGATTGTGATATCGTCTAAATAAAATTAATCGAAAAAGTTTATATTACTAGTTTATACTAGACTTACACCTCTAAGAGGATAATTTGATCCAGCGTTTGCATGCAATCCAAATGTTGGTGCGCCATTATCTGACATAAATACAATAATACTATTGTTAAGCATATCTTTTTTGGCTAGAGCATCAACAACTTTTCCAACTGAGTCGTCCATCCGCTCAATGATTTCTATACAATTTTAATGTATCAATATTTTTTTTCCAAATTTCTGTTAAAGAGTAGGAAACATTTACCTGTATACATTCTTCGGTTAATATCGTCAATATAATCATATTTTATATTTGTTTCAGTTATATTATGCACCTCCAGTATTGTTTCAATACCCTTGACAGTTTTTCCTGTATGTCCTGCTAAATGGCTAACTACCAAATATAATGGTTCATCTATTGCATGTTCTTTGATAATTTTCTCTGCTCGTTGGGTAAATAAATCTGTTGCATATTGTCCGACTTGGTCCTTGATAGGTTTATAATTATCATGAAAATCTGTTCCGTTATATTTGTCCTTAAAATTTAAAGTAGCAATAAAAGCTTAGAAATGATGCAAAATGAGTTTGCGTACAAAGCTCCCAACTGAATGATCGAAATAACCAATGTAACCATTCCAGTACCCGTAATGGCTATCAAAACCATATCCCATCGGGGTATGTTCCTTCTTACCATGTCCTAAATGCCATTTGCCTATCAAATGAGTTTTGTATCCTTTCGATTTCAAACTTTTCGGCAAAGTTTTCATATGATGCGGAATAAATTTGTGCAAGCCTAGAGAAAGCGGATATCCTTGATAACCGTAACGTATTGGATACTTGCTGGTTAACAATGCAGCCCTTGAAGGTGTGCATACTTGATGTGAGTAATGTCTACGGAGTGCCACCCCATGGTACGCTAAGGCATCAATATTGGGGGTCGATATTTGATCAGAACCATGAAAGCTCAGATCATTCCAACCCTTAGGAGCAATTGAGTATGTACAATAAAAAATGTTCAATGACAGTTTGTTAAAAAGTGAAATAATTATTATTGAGGAGCTTACCACATCATCAGCAATAATGAAAATTATGTTCGGTTTGGAAACTACATTTACTACATCAAAACAATGTTTGAAACAAACTAATATCAGAAAACTAAAAATGCCAAGGCAAAGCATTGCTATCGCTCGATTAGACTAGACTGAATGTGAAAATATAAATTAATAATTTGAACGATAAGTTAATATAGAAACCTTCAACCTTTTTAAATGTTTTATAATTATTACACTTCCGTAATACAGGATGAATGGTTTAAATGTATATGCTATAGTATATCTATTCATTCTATATGTATTCGGCAACTTTCGCACGCGCTAACTATCATACATAATTGTTTATGTCGGTGACAACTTATTCGCTACCAAATTAAGTCATTGCGCATGTCGAAATCATTAATGATGCTAGCGCACAAATAACTTAATTCTTATTCAATACACCGAACTATGGCACGCCGTTTTACTTTTTAAAGCCCAAATATGATTCAATCAAATATTAATTGATGAGAATAAAAATTGACTGTAAAAAAAATTATTTGCGGAAAAAAGTTGAATTCAAAAGTTTTGTCATGAAATATAATGTGGAACGGAAAGTCACATTCTTATTATTTGAGCCATTCGTCACTACCCGTCTAATTATTTTTATCCCGGTGTAAAAAAATTTGCAAAGACAATTTTAAAGTGAACTAAAATATTTAAAGCAAATAAAGATAATGCTTTTTTCTTCTTAAGAAAAAAATTATTTAAATTTCTTATTATAGAATCATTGTGCCTGACATTTTTGTTGCTTTCTATTTTTATTATCGCGATAATAATAATGAACACACCATTAAAATTGTCCAGATAAACTAATGCAGAGTGTAGTAATGAAATCATTTAAAATTATCGCGATAATTTTAATGCGTTCTTTTTTTATTATCGCGATAATAATAATGCACACACCACTATAATTATCCGGATAAAAATAATTCATAGAAAAGTAAGAATGATAAATGGCAAACACAATTTTTTCCCTGTTTGGATCCCTTTATTATTCACTCTTAACTGAAAGTAACAACATAATTCGAAGGCAAATATTTTTAAAGAGAATTAAATTACAATACAAGTTTAAATGATTGAATTATTGGTATCATCAAGTTAATATAACCTTTTTCTATTAGAAAGAAAAATAATAATGCTGTTTAAAATTCATCTAGGTTAAATATTTAAATCAGTGGGGAATAAATAAAATTGAGAAAATTAAATTCTTTTCTTATTTAAATTATTAAATTTCATGAGTACCAATGTGGAATAAATAATCTGATTTAAGAAAGATATAAAAATTATTTAAATGGACGAAATCGACTGATGCAAAATTGCGATTAGAGTTGTCAATGGCGATTTGCTATATCTGATAACATGTGGATTGTTTACGGTTATAAAAAAATAAATAAAACTTGAATAATAAACAAATAATTATAATAAAATTACAGGTTCCTGCAATTTTAAGCGCCATCTTCACGTTCGCGTACCAACTAGTACCCCAAGTCATATGTATGCTCGCTCCTTAGTGAAACGCCAGTTTCATAGCCTACTAGCTCCATGTATAAAAACAACCAAACACCTACGCTTAGCAAGTTTTGTCTATTGCCTTGGATATCAAATTGACATTTGAATTATAATATTTAAAGTATTTAAATAATATGAAACAGAATTCCTAAATGGGAGACTTCGCTTTGTGTAACGATTAATTTTATTTGAAATCAAATATGAATGAAGAGAATCCTCCAGGAGTGGCCTTCATACGCGAATATACGGTGCCCCGAGCAGATACTCAGCGCCATGAAGCGATGTTTGTTTGCCTCTTCGTGCTTGCCTTATCATTTGTGTTTCTGGCAGACAAAATACGCGTACCAAATCAGTTGCTGGCAATGATTTATGGTGCGATAATAGGTTATTGTTATGCATTTGTACCTTACATGAAAACAGAACAAGAACGATTCTGGGGCCCAGATACCATTTTGGTGCTCTGCCATCCAATCATGATTATAAAAGTGGCCTACACGCTGGACATTTACGTATTTGTAAAATCAATTTGGCAAGTCGTCATCGTATCCACGCTAGGTACAGGCATATTCACTCTAATGTTCGGTTTCTTAATTATTGTGATGACTGGAAATACTGTGAATTTGGTGAACATCGTTGCTGCCGGTACGACTTTAGCAGCAATCGATGTACCGGAAGTGTTGATGGAATTGAATAAAATTAAAAATCTAGAGGTGATCATGGATGGAGAGTCAATATTTGGAACTGCGCTTTGCATCACAACATTTGCATTCTGCCAAGGCTATTATGATGGGCAGATTAGCGAATGGTATCACGTGGTTTGTTTGTATATCCGTTTCATACTAGGAGCAGTTATAGTCGGAGTTGGTTTTGGCAAGATGATTGCAATAATGTTCAGAAGTTTCTATCACGACTCGTTTAATGCAATAACTGCCCTATTGTGCTCCAGCTATGCTGTCTATTTTTTGTCCGAAAACGTCATTTTTTGCAGTGGTACCATTTGCACATTTATGCTTGGATTTACAATAGCCAAAGAACGATGGCGATTATCACCTGCTGTAGACCTGAAAGTGCAAGTTGTTCTGGACACTGCTTACAACTCAGTTGAGCTATTAAACTGCATTGTATTATCAGCATTCGTAACATTCAGAATGATCCAAATTTATAAAGGATTTGACTTAGCCGTTGCAGTAGGTGTTTACATAATTGGAAATGTGTTAAGAATATTGATACTACTATTATTGTCTCCAATTTTAAGTAGACTAGGACTTGGCTTTAATTTCACAACTTTATTTACAATATTTTGGGCCGCCAAACGTGGTTCAATGCAGTTATTGCAAGTAATTTACATTGCTTATTATGATCTAACAAAGGTTTTGGGAACAGAATTGTTATGTTTTACATTAGTTTACCTCATTTTATCATTTCTTATCAATATGACATCGTTAGGATTCATTTTGAAATACTTTGGTTTAATTGAGTTTACAATGGCTAGAAAATACAATATTTCTGAATGCATTAATATCCTTTTGGAAAGAAAGCAACGTGTTATGTTTACGCTAAAAGCAAATAGAGGTTTTGCGGATTTAAACTGGATTCTGCTAGATAGAGCTACCAACTTGGATAATCCATATGCCTCAACAGATACTGATTTGCAAGAAAAATCGAGTCATGATTTTAAAACGGTGTGTCCCATTTGTACCAAAAGCATACCTTATGCTTCATCCGTGGAAGAATTGCAAGAACTGCTAAAGTAGATCATAATTATTCTGAAAGAGTCTTTTAATCATTTATTGTTGCATTTTAGGGAATCTAAGAGAAAAGTCTTAAAACGACAAAGAATATCACTTGTGAGGCAATTTGAAATGGGTCTATTATCACGAATTGAGCTAGAAACAATATTACAATATGTTGAAGTGGCTTTAACTTCATCAGATTTGAAATTACGATTAAGCTATTTCATTGACTTGTTTAAAACTGATGTACGTTTAAAAATGCCTTCTTTGTCATTATTAGATTTAGTCAATTTTGGATTTTTTATAGGATTTTCTTAAAAATTGGAAAAATAAATTGGAAAAGTATAAACTAGATAATATTCCAATTGAATTAAGAAAATCGAGTTTGTTTCCAATTTTCACTGCAGTGAGATCATTATGGTTCTTGTATTTAAAAATAATAATTATTTCTTTGAACACTGTACTCATAATAGCCTGGTTGATTTGCGATTCATTGGGATGGCCCTATGCAATTCATATTCTTTGGATTGGCTATACATTGGTAATTTTCTTTATCATGGATATGGTACTAAAACTACTGGCATTTACAGACAGAACACTACGGATTCTGTACCTAAAGTAGATTTGTCACAAACCAATATTGTGTGGAAATTTATTGAAATTTATTTTCTTAGGCATTATTGGAAAATTTTTGAAGCCTTTTTACTTTTGTTAGATATATTGTCATTTATAGCTTCAGTTTGGTTCAATTTCCATCACTTACGAGGCATTTGTATCATACGCATAATTTTTTTGGGTAAATTAATGATGTCTGCAATTCCTCAAGTTATTAAATACTTGGATTCAAAAATGGACAGGAATTTGTATTTTGCTTATACATTTGGATTAGTAGATGAGTAGTAAAATCTGCAGTACGGCATTTAATAAATGGGTATTTCTTTTGGTAGGCTTTAGTTTATAGTCTGGAAGATGTGCAAGGAAATATTCATACAATTTGTAAATATCCATATGTACGGAAAATAATAGCGGGCCAGATTGAACAAAGCAAATTAACTCTGGTTGAACAGCTAGCAAACGTACAAAGTAAAAGACCGTGGGTTGCCATTACGCTTACCACGTGCCAAATCAAAATTGCTTTGTTGAAAGCAATGGCATCAGCTACATTTGAATCATTTTCGGAAGGTGTCATCGAAGAATATGAGTATCGAAAATTACGTAAACCGATCGAAAAGAGTATTAAATCAACAAATCCCTTTAACGTAGTAAATCCAAATTCAGTTAAAACAATGTTACGCGAAATTCCTTGGATGGGAAACGACGAAGAAATGTTTAATTATATTAGCAATAATTTTACCATGCGCATTTGGGAACCTGGTGCTGTTATCTGCAATAATGGACAGTTCATAGATGGTGTGTATCTCGTAATAAATGGCTTGCTTAAAATGACCTACACACCAAATTCCGAAGTTTTAAAAAACCTACAAGTGAGAGGCAACTTACCAATTAAGGAAGTTATGTCAAACACACATTTCGACGAAGCTCAAGAAGAGTATTTATTTGGAGGCAACACACTGGGAGAATTGTCATTTCTTACCAAGCGTCCGTATTGTTGCAAAATTGAAGTGGTAACCAGTAGCTGTGGCCTAGTTATTTCAAACGTTATTCTCGCAAAAGCTGCACAATTTAACACTGATCCTGTTTGCGGGTAAGTTTTTAGAATACTCCGAATAAGAGCATAAATGAGCATATACAATGTATGAAAAACGGGAATTTTAGTTTAATATGCCGAATGTGGAAATACGTTTCTGGGCTTATTTTGTGGCAGATGTTATTGGAAAAGTCTAATTATCAAAATGTAGCTGGGTATGCATTGCAATTGTTAATAAATCGTGCATTTGTCCCAAATATTTCACATTATAAAGTGTTCAACGTATCCAACTATATCCAAGACATATTCGTACTCGATGGAGTTGTCACTGACAATACCACAAAACAAGTGTACACTGCGCCTTGTTACTTGCCAAGGTATATCAACACCGACAACTCAATTTTAACTTTTATCATACACTAATTATTTATTTCGCATGTTTCTGCTTAGGTCTTTGCAGCAATTGAACATAGCTAAAAAGTCTGGAAGACGTTTAATCAATACGAAAATTATTATCATTCCTAGAATTTCAATTGATTTATATACGATTATGGAAACTAGTGAGCTCATATCTGAACTTGTTAAGGAACCTTCAGAAAGTGCACTCATTAAAAATGTATTTTACCGAAAAGAAAAACGAGAAGCTGCGATAGCAGCAAATTTTACGCATGTTGAGGAACCAAAAATACTCGCTAAATTCAGCAATGTAATTTTAATTTTTATAACTATACTACGTAGTATTAATTATACATTTATTTAGAAAATGAAACGTGATAGAACAGCATCAGTACCTCTGCATGCTAGCGATAAAAGGACAAACGCACACCTCGAGTATGTCAAAAGTGGCATTCGAGTTTCGAAATCAAAACCAAAACCGAAAGAGCCAAGATCAAGCGATGGTACAGATAGAAGTAGTAGTGGTAAATATGGCATGACAAATGAAGTATAAAATTCGATAATTTGTTCTGATTTCCTGCATTTTATATTTTATATTTATCTCAATGTTGAAAATAAACCATAAAATTCCAATTGAAAACAAATAAATGTTAAGCAAATCCTGCATTAAAAATTAAATAATAATTTTGTCTGGTGTTGTCAGTTTCATCTTTAATCTGCCTCTTTTCTTCGATTTCCTTATTCAATTTTCGTTACCAAAGGGCTTTTCTAAGAACCTATTTTCCGTGGATCGACATTAACGGCACTGTTAATCCCAGATACAAAAAAATAACGTATTCGCATAACAAAAGTGAACTCCCTAAGAGTTATTGTTTAATAAATACCTGACAAATAATGTAAATTCTTCCTTCTTATCAGGGCTTACTCTGAATAATTAAGCATGTCATATGCTCAGCTTTAAACTAATTTTATCAAAGCAGGTCATGAATTAAAAATGAAATCATAATTTTGGTCTAGTGTCAATTTGATCTGCCGAAGATTTTCTGGTCAAATTTATTTTACCAGAAACCCCGTGGATAGCAAAAGAAATTAATTATGGACGGCGTTGTTGCTAACAGACACAATAATGTTACGTATTCGTATAACCATAGTGAACTCCCTAAGACGAGAGAGATATACGCGTACCTCTCGGTATTTCTTCTTGGAGTCACAATGACTGCATTAACAAAACTGGTACATTTCTCATATCAAATACCAGCTTTAATTACTGGAATTTCATGTGGTCTCTTGGCTGGTTTTACAAGCGAAACTTTTAATAGCAACATCGTGGATTCAGAACTAATGTTCTCAATATTTGTGCCTCTTGTTATAACGAAAATAACTTATGCGATGGACAATTATTTGCTATTGAAATCCTTACCGCAAATCGTCATCATTGCTCTCGTTGGCAATTTATTTTACATTCCGGTGTATGGCATATTGTTGCGGATATTAGAACCTAATATCTATGATAACTATCGATTCTTGTACCTAATAATAGTGGCAATAATTTTGACACCCAATGGATGCCCACGCGTACTTGACTTGGACGGCATCAAAAATTTGGAAACGATCATGCATGGCGAATCACTACTTGGCATCGTCTTATGTCTCACCAGTTACACAGTTTGTCTCGGAGTGCAACAATCAGTTGTTACACATTGGTATCAAATTGTTGCAGTTTCCTTGCGTTACATTGGTTTTGCAATTCCGGCCGGTTACATTTTCGGCAAAATAACTGCGGTTGTTTTTCGGCAAGCGTTTGACGATTCGAAAAATGCTGTTTGTATCATATTCGCGACCACTTTTCTTGTGTATAACTTATGCGAACATGTGCTATACTGTAGCGGAAGTTTGGCTTCATTTGTCACATTGTATTACATTACATTGGAACGCACAAGACTGTTAACAGTTACTGACCAAGAGGTCAAATTGTGCATCAAAATAGCGCACGGATTTGTTCACACAATGATTACGATGCTTTATATTTCATTCATTGTTGGCCATTGGATAGAGAACTTTGATATTTACATCGTCATGGAAGCATTCGCCACATACGTTATCAGCAATGTGCTGCGGTTAATCTTATTCTTAGGACTTTCTCCAATATTAAGTAGGATAGGCTATGGCTTTAATTTTTCCAGTTTGATAACAATATTTTGGGCAGTGCAAAAAGGACCTATTCAATTAATTCTAGCTATCAGAATGCACGATGAGCCTATTGCGAATGTATCTGAAAATCTAAAAGATAAGCTTCTATTTTATGTCTTGGTTTACGTTTTGTGCACAAGCCTAATTAATTCTACTACGTTAATAATATTTTTAAAAAGATTTGGTCTCATCAACGTGTCTAATAAACGGAAAGCTAATGTTAGTATGGCAATTAATGCAGCTAATGAAACTGGAAAACGGGTGCTTGAAATGCTCAAACTCAACCGTTTTTTCTCCGATGCTAATTGGTCCATAATTTATGCACAAATTGAATTGCAAAATCCATATGGAATTGATTACCAAGATAATGGGGGTTGGACTAAAGAGACGGTGGTGTGCAATAGTTGCAATGCAGTAGTTCCTCTAGAACCAAGCAAAGAACAGTACACTGAACACCTAAAGTACGTAAATGTGTACATAAAAATCTTGGTTTGATATAGAGAAATATTTGAATTTAGGGCAGTAACACTGCGAGCATTGAAAGCTCAACGAGTTACATTTATAAAACTACACGATATGGGTTTTCTATCGAAACTGGATCTTCGCATTCTATTGCAAGCTGTAGAGGTGGCAATGGATTCAAGTAATATGATCATAAATGTTGATAATCTGTTTGTTTGTATTGGCAAAAAAAGTGTAAGAGATTCTTTCGTTCGGATATTAGGACGTGCTGAGAAGTTTAAATTAATTTTCAGACCTCGTGGAATCTCATAAAAAAAATGACGCATATTTTCAGAATGGATAGCAGTATCAAAATTCCAAAATCGGGATTTCGAAAAATTTGCTACTATGTTGCCACTTCCCTTTATTTCGAAATATTTATTTATACTATCACTTTAGCAACCATGTTTTTAGTTGTTCTTAGATTGAAAAAATACCTGGATGATCACAAGTTTAAAAATGTTGTGAACATCTTAACTTTCATTGATACATTTATTGTATGTTGTTTTCTAACGGAAATTTCGCTAAAACTTTTAGGTATCGGACATGTATTAAACACGAAGAGACCAACAGTATATTTAAGGTAAGCAATATTTTAACGAATGAACTTAGGTTTAATCTCAGACTAAAAATACAGTAGACACGTAATGCCTATACCTAAAGCATGGGCTTGATTGATTCCCAGATGCTCTCACTCTTTATCATTGTATCTCTGTTGCTATTCCGATAGCAGAGCAAGCATGCGCAGAACACACTTTTTCTGACAAATCAGAAA
>JARJDT010001715.1:0-10192 GCA_030264655.1 Leptusa sp. GC000079
TTTACAGACTAGACTATTGCCATTAAGACTTCGTCCTCGTTGTCAATCATATCGCACCAAGGCAGACCCGACAACTAAATGGCAAACAGTTTGGCATACGTACAAAACTAGATAATGTAACAACTGTCTTGTCTCCTTCAATGACCATGCTGCAAATATACAGCATGTCCCAAAAATACCGCATAATCAGAGTTACTTAGTGTTACTATCGATAGTTTCGATAACCATCGGAATTTGGCGGGAAATTTGATAATATTTGAAACTTAATTCATTAAATTAGCTTGTACATAAATCAAAAAGGCTTTGTATCACTTTTAAACACCATATTTTAAAAAATTAAATAAAATTCTTAAGTAGGAAAAAAAGTATTTTTTAATCGGCAATATCCTGGAAAACATGTGTAGTAGTTTCTTACAATTGTAGAGTCAAATAATTTCCGATAGTTATTTTAAAAATCGACAGTTCGATAAAACTCTCGATGAAAAAAGTAATAAAAATTCAATAGATAACAGAATGCAGTTGAGTATTTTGAGAGAGTTATTGGTAGGCGTGGATTGACAACAACAACTAGAGTGCATTGTAACACAATAATGATCAACGTACGCCGTTCGTTTCGTGATTATAATCGAATCACGCTTGTCTGGCTTCATGCAGCCAGAGATTTGATTCACCATCTAGCATGCATGTGTTGGATGTGATCCAATGATCCGCATTCAACGAGCTTTCTTGTTGCCCATCATGATTCGTGATTATATTGTGACACGTCCAACATTTCAAGCTACTGGTTTAGCGTACGCGTTCGAATGAAACGCGATTCAGCATCGAATGAATGAATGAGTTGTTCACGCGAATGAAAAGAATAACAAGACGAAGGAGTTGTTGCCCTTTTGCTTCTCTTCATGGATTCGACTTTAATAAATATGCAGTAGCAAAGTGAAACAATTTCGATTGAGCTTATTTAGTTTAGAAAACATTCCTGATTGATACCTTACGTAAGACACCAATATAAAAGTTGATTGATGCCAATGCAATAATGTTTCAACATGCACCAGAGCTCAAAGGACGAAATGCCAGGCGAGGATGTTAAACAGTTTCGTCGTGTCGGCAATCGATCGCGCCGATCGATACGTGATATGTTTTTGATATGTAAACGCATACTTAACTCATGTAATAATGTTTTTAATGTTAGTTTAATTACAGGTTTGCCGAGATGAGATGAGCCGAACTGCGATGCTTGATTGCACGCGACCAACGACGATATCATTAAACCTGAGCTAATCATCATATGCATATCATAAGCGTTTACCACGACTCAAACTCCAAAGTTTATACATGCGCGCTTTTTGGTCGCTTCTTTAATAGATTTACAATTCATCAACTAATAAGAGTATACAACTTGATGCAGAGACATAAATCATATCAAATTGCTTTACTTCTCAACTATAACACTATAAGAAAAACAAACAAGTAGAAACAATTTTTCCGAGATTCAAATCACAAATCTTAAAAAATAGCCATGGGAATGAATGGTAAGTTGGATTAATAATGTTTATTGAAAAATGTTGTGGTCAAAAGCGCGTGTTAAATTGATACACATTACAATGAATAGCACCCCACGGCTAAATCCGATAGGCAGCATTAAATCCAACATGTGTATTTATTAAGCAGCGTGTTCTTCTTCTTCTTCATCCAGCGTGTTCTATTTTAATAAAACAAATATATGCATAGCTGTACTAATAATATGTAGTAGGTACCTAACCATCGTGCACTTTTTGTCTTCTTTCATAGTTCATAGTTTACCACTTTGAAATTTCATTCCAGTTCCTCATGTTTGTGAATTATATTAAGAGTACTTAAATGTGGGTACACCAAGTGTTCTAAAAGCCGTGTATTATTATCGGTATCTAAAGTCGGTGCAAGTGCGATAAGTTGAAGTTGTTATCGGGCGGGCGCATCGACCTACTAAAATAAGGCAAACGCAAGAAGCAAGTCAATATTTGTCATCGTCGTCGACATGACGTTGTCGTTGTTCACATCATGTCTACACATAGCACGTACATTTCGCGCGTTTTATGAAAACAAATCGCGAGATTTGTGGAAAATCAGGATGTCGGCTCTCATCCTTTGCATTTTCGACGTTGCTGATTCGCAACTTTTATATTTATGTCTACAGGTAGAGCTTAAGCGCTAGGAAATTGCTTGTTATTTTCGGCGAAATTCGCGGATGTAACTCGGAAATAAATTGTTAGTTACAAGCTTCTTGCATCGTAGGATGCACACCGCTGACACGGCGGAGCTTTTAAGAATAAAAATGTTGCACAACCCGCCCGAAAGTTGTATGATTGAGTGTCTTCCTAGTTTTCGGCGAGTTGGAACCCCAGTTTCCGTGGCGCCTCTTCGATGAAGAAATGTATTGTAGTCCACATTAGGAAGTTATGATCGGAGTGTGATGTTTGCGACTTTCAGGTGACCGGCGGCAGCCATGTGGTCGTTGACTTCAACGCAACAATTGCAAGAAGCAACGACACGTAAATTGAAAACAACCATTGCGATTTTTCCACTTTGCCACCACACCACGAGTGCCAATGCCACCATGACAATTCGTATATTTTCATATTAAGCGCAAAAATGCGCAATGCTAATCCTTGCGTCTATTAAGTCACTCCTTATAGAGAGTAAAGCACTTCAATTAGAATTTCAAACGCGATGGCATGGAGGTACTTAGTTAAAACTGAAATGCGAAAAAAGTGCTTGCTGCATGCAGGTGTAGTAGCGACGTTTCAATTAATCGAAAGCTGGTGCATTGTTGTTGGGTGGTTCATTGGACATGTACCGATTTGCATTCCGATGTGTGGATTATGCTAAACAAAACCAGTTGCGTACACTTAAATCGGCTCGCGAACAAACGACTAGTTCTTTAACAATTTGTGCTTACTTGATACCTACATGCACTACAACTAGTCTGCATAGAGTGTTTGATATCCGATACGATTTATTGCGAATGCTCGCCTATGTAGAGTGCTTGCTTTGCAATTGTAAGTATGTACGTTAACTAAAATAAGAATAACAAACTTTTACGTATTCGAGATATTCGAGTTGCGACATCGCATAAGAAAAACTCGAGGATTTTTCATATCACCAGTTAACTTGTTTACGTGCAAAATTAGACGCCCGATTCTAATTCAAAATTATTTATAACATTCAGCTCTAAATATCTAAGTCAACTTCACCACTCACTTTGTTTATCTTTAGAGGAAAAAAGAATTCAATGAAAATACGCGACATTGATAGCATTGAGGAATTTGAAATATTCATAAAAATATTCATAAGTGCCTAATATTGATGAATATCAAACAATCAAATTACAGCAAAACAAATAAAAGTTATGTACTGGAATCGATTGTCGATCATTTCGTCGATTGAAAAATAATTACAAAGTTCAAGTGGTCCTCGCGTGTCTCGGATGCTTGTTGCTTCCTCATGCGTTAATTACGTTCAGCACTGTAAACAAAACCGCGAATCGAATAAAAATGTTGACGCCACTATAAAATTCCTCCTATTGTCACTCCTCGCCGTCGTGGTTGTTAGAATAACAAACAAATTGCAATGCGTGATTTTTACATTTTTCAAGTAACTAAGGTTTATCGATTTCAAATATTAATTGTAGGCCATTGATTTCGTGCGGATGATGTACGAAAATAAACCAAAAACCAGTCAATCAAATCAGTGAATTATTTATAATCCGCACATCTAGATTTAGACACATGCTAATCGTATCTGCTGGACTTGGGATGCGTGTAAATCGTCATTCGAGCTTTGATGATTACGGCGTGTCAAGTATTTGTTGTGATCTGAGTGAAATTCCGCGTGTAATCCCTCATTTCACATTTCGTCAGATATAAAATGTGAACAAAACAAAAATTGAGGCCAGAAAATAAACAACTTTTTGGGTTTTAATTCAAAATTTGAGGATCAAACATATCTGAAAGGAGTGAAAAGACATAAGGCATATCATGTTTCGGTATTTTCATATTCAAAATCCAAAAATGAATATGAGAATATAGGCGCAAGCAACAAGAAAACTAAAGAATTAATTTACGACCGAAGGTGGCTCTTTTACGACGTTAATTCCGTCTTCTTGCCTTGCATTCTCACATAAATAATTGCGTGCTATTGTTGCGATTGCCAGTCGAACAAAATCGAAAAGTCGCCGAGATAACGCCAGCCAACCGGAAATTCCTCCAAAAAACTATCATGATAACGATATTAGATATTTGAAAATTTTAAGATTCTTCTTTTGAATTGTTTTAATAAGGCAATTAATAGACTAATAAAACGCCAAATATGAATTTGAATGCTTTGTAGGAGGAGTATTGAATACAATTTAATTAAAATGCGTTGCCAATGGCTTAATATTATATTAGAAAAAAATAATATAAAGAATTTCGATCGTTAAAATAGAATAACTTGACCTTTATCTCATACTTAACATACAAATTATCTTATTAATGTCTTAATGTAGTAGGTAAGTTCGTTCGAGTACTTGATGAGAGAACATTACCGATTCAAGATTTAAGTCAAAATGATGTTGGAATAGATAAAATCATCAATACAATCGATTTGGAAAACAATTGAAAAACTACACGTTTGTGACAATTAATTAAAAATCTCGTAAAAGATAAGTATATTTAAGATTTGTTTTACACCTGTAATTTAACTTCTTATTCACCTGGTGTCACTTGACCGTTCCAATATTCGAAATAGATTCGTTACAAATATAGAATTGTCAGTTGCATTTCTAATTTCTGGGTGCGTAGCAAAGTGTGTAAAAGCGTTAACAGTACTTTTTCAAATGCTTAGCACATTGTCAGCGACAAGTGCACTTCTTCGAGTCACAAGGTGTCGATGCAGCTTCCTTATCCGACTTTGATCTTTTAATGTAATATGTAATTTAGCTATTTGTAAGTCGTCGTCGTTTCGAAATCTGTGTGTTAACACCAAGATAACTTGTTGCATACTGAGTGTTACTCAAGTAAATTTACTCGAAAGTCCAAACTTATTAGAAGAATTGAGACAATTTCATTTAAATGAATTATTGACTCTACAGGCAAAATGTATAATGATAATATATCATAATACATCTGCAGAGGCTGCGGTTGCATTGTGATTGTGAAAACGCAATTATTCATAGTCGAAGCCAACGAAACAACTAACAAACTACTAGATTAGAATTAGCCTACTGCAACTAATAACTAATAAGTAAAGTGATAGTTTTAAATAGTTTCATAATTTCACACACACCTACAGGGTGTTTCAAATCTCCTCATAATTATAGAAACACCCTGTAGATTTTGCTTATCAAAAAATTTAAAATTTGGAAAATTATGTTCTAAGAATAGTGACACAAATCTTGAGATTATTAATACACAAACAATGCACAATTGATAGGCATCGCGCATTTGATGGTATTTTTACGCGAATAGTAAATAAACGCTTATCAAATGTCGGCCTTGATTTTTCTCAGACTCTATTATGGCGTGAGCTCGTCAACGATTGCAAAATCATCGTAATAATTAATCAAAATTCGCCTGATAAAACAATTTATTAAACAATGTTGTACCTGGTTTCGTACATGTGTCCACTACGGTGGCCGCATTGGGTCGTCTGTTAGCAAAGCGCGCCGGTGAAGATGACGAAGAATCTCCCGCACTGAGACGCCGGTGGAAATGAACTTACTTGTGGAGCGGCGGCACGGATCGAAGGCGGCACACTAACTGACCCGATGCCGGCGTCGACGTCGCGATGCCTTCGATCAACCGCCAACCAACCCCCTACTAGGGGTGCGCGCGGTTATCCGCGTGCACTTTCTTATCAACACTTCACATTAACTCCCAATTCTTCTTCGTCAATGCTATAACAATTTCAGTCTCATTGAGGATATTTTGCACTAGTGTTTAATTTGTGTTGATTTAATTGCCTTCCTACTTGCATGCAGAATGCCAATGAGCAATGCGGATTAATGCAAATGTTTGAAATAGCCGCATACTGCGTTATTGGCTATGTCTAACTATAAACATTAATTAAATTAAGCTATTGATTTATTGCCAATTAATCTCTATTACATATTCATAAGCGTTCTGCTTCTGTGAGTTCCATACTTTCTTAACTTTAACTGCTTCTTAATCTTAGTTCAGTGAAAATAAGAAAATCGAGTGTCGGAAGTAGACTATTTGATTTGAATTACCTATTTCAACCTGAATTAAAATTTGTTTTTCTCAAATTGCTGTAAATTTTATTAGCTGATAAACACGTAGAAAATTCATGAAACTACTGGGAATTTCATTAATTGGGTCAAAGGTCCTTGTGGGTCACATATTATTGCCTCGTTGTTTACAAACTTGTCGATTTCCACACTTCTACCAAGAAGAATGTAACAGCAATAAATATGGCAAAATAAAAAAATGTATAGGGTCGTGCAAAGCGGCACGAAAATGAAATTTTCCGCGTGCGTAAATTATTGCAAATATTGATGAGTGCAATTAACGCATCTGCGATGTTAATGTTCTTCCCATGGTGAAAATCGAATTGACAATTTGCAAATTGTACGATGAAAAGAGCTTCAAATGAGATGTACAAACACGAAATGTTTTCACGTTAGAGATGCAACAACTTATTTCCGCTATATTTGCAAAATGTTGAGTGCTCTCACTTCTTGTCTGATAATTAACACGCATACTAATAATCACCACGAGGAACTTCCTCGTTCGTTCGACAGGATTCACGTTGTACGTCGTCCTTGTGATGACTTACCTGTTATTTCAATATTAACAATCTCCATCAAGTAACTTATTCGCTTTAATGCATTACAAGAGCATCTTCATGGTCGACAATGAGGATGAAGAACGCTTTCGAATAGTAACGGTCCTCGATTACCATAACATAATAATTATTAGATTTATTTATAGTAAAAACCATAAATGTATGTAAACACAAATCTAATGTTATGTGCTGCAAGCTTCATAGAGCTCGAGATGAAAAAAGGTTGTCACGAATTTACAGTAAAACACACTTTAAATGGGAATTATTAACAATAAATTATATTTTGCCCATCAGGACGACCTTTAGAAGCACATTTTTATTGTAATTTGTTCTTGTTTCTTTTGCCTACATTGTTCTAATTTATATTAGACATTTATTAGCTAAACTGTAAATTTCAATGCAAATCAAAAATGTTTCCCTCTTTTAAAATCGATCTGAAGATATTACAGTGCGATATTGTGTAAATCACGCTGTATTTGCCGTCTGGCAAGACATCCTTTTGTTCCTTTATGAGTTGATTATGTATGTAAAGCAAAGATCAACAGTTTATATTTATATTAAAATCAAAATCTTATAAGATATTATTCAGTTATTGATACGAAAAAATGTAGGTGTGCAAGGTGGGCGAGTGTTTTTGTCTTGTTTCGTGTAGCTGTTGAAACAATACCAAGATTCGTGTACGATGTGCTTTTATGTAACGTATTGTTTGTTTGTTTCCTCAACACATTTCGGATTGTTGCCAGACCGTCATCGAAAATTATAATTATTTTTATATTGAAAATATAAAATTGATTCTCACATGCATCAAAGTGCATTGCAGAGATGCATAAAGATGTTATCTGTTTTACTAATAACAGGTCTTCATTATCCATGGTGAATAAAGTCAATGGATTATTAAATTAATAAACGTCAAGTCTCAAGAAGAACTTGAGACTTTTATTGTAGAGAGAGAATATTTTTATATTTTTGATTTATCAGAATCAGGATTGTATTTATCTAAACATTTCACATTAGTTATTGCTTGTTGGCTTCGAGTTGAAGATTGCGTTGTTGCGTTGTTTATTTATTGCTCGCAACACCTCAGGGCTACTGATATTTGATACTTACTTAGGCTATCTGTGCACAACGCCCAGTAAACAGCAACAACAACAAGCAAGTGATGTAAAATCTCATACATGTTGTTACACTGTTACACAATCATGTTTGTTTATTGCCACAGTAATACAACATTTAATGCGGTAGTTTACTCACTGACTTCCGAACAGTACGAACGAAGCCTTCTAAATATGGTCAAATACTATCTGATTAAACCTTCTTCTTCTGTTTAATAAATTAAAATAAATATCAAAAGTTTAAGTTGGAAAACTTTGCAGACTAAACAGATATTGGAAATCAATCAAGTGAATCCAAGTATTTCCATCCTTTTTGCTTCGTTTGTCCTGCATCCTGCTTCAGTGCATATTTTATGGCAAATTTAATTTACGACTTTTTGTGACATTGCGAACGTTTGTTTTAAATCTTTGTTGTGTTTTCAACGCATAAAAATATTTCGGCAGTATATTATTTTAGAATAATCTCAACATTATTCATTATTATGATCATTATAGTTATTGTTATTATTGCAACACCCCTTCAAGACTTGCGAGAGTTTACGCTTGAACAGAACAAACACGACGAATAATGAAGGGCATTAAATATTGGAGTACGTGCATTTTTTATGTGCGCAAGAAGTGCTCATATAAGAAATATTTATGTTGCATAAATTATGCCACAACAAAAGCTTAATTTCATGTGTGCGTTCATGCGTTTAATGCTTAAATTATAAATATTCCTCGGATCTTCGACAGCACCACCACAACAAAATTGCCTTATTGTTTTTTAAATAATGTCTGTTTGAGACTTAGCTGATTGAAATAAATAGTTTGATATTAAGGTAGCAATTAAGGTGGTAAAAGGTGTAATATAAATCGTTTTCAATAGACTCGCATGTTTCAATTGATATTGGTATTTATAAGCAGCATACATGAAAATCCATTAGATGGATCTCCATAAAATTTAAATAAAATATGAGCGCGATTGTGGTAATGCCGTAATTTATGGTGACAATTTGAATTAATTTGTTTAGAGCGCGCCAATATCATCTACAAGCAACATTTATTTAATCTCTCTCTTTGCCTGCGTAAATAAATAATAAAAGTCGATATGATTGTGTCCGGACGGTGTTACCGCAGTTTCCTCCAATAACTTATTATCCATTACATCGGATTATAACTGATGATCATCACAGCACTGGAGATATCAATAAACAGGATTCATATTTTATAATAATTGACGAAGCACACAGGCTAAGTACTAAAGAAGTGAAATTAAAGATGAGATATTGAAGACCTGTAGATATGTTGCGTTAGAATGAAGGAAATTCTATAAGCGCATCAATATTTTAAGTGCTTGTTAAAACGGCTTTAATTGGAAATTTGACTCTAATCAAACTAGAAATGATGAAGACACATGAAATGATCAAATTAATTTTCTTACTTTCATTGGAAAAAGTTTCCCAATCTCGAGAAAGAAATCCAACTTTTAAGGAATTGTCACTCGAGTTTCAACTTTTAATTGATAAAAACACCGCGCTCAGATATTGCACTATCAATTTGAGTCGAATGCTTTATTGACACTTTCAGTCTTGCGGTCTTACTTGAGACGGTGTCATATAACTAACTTTTTGAAAAGAATAAAAAATAATAAAAATTAATGATTTGTGTGGTAAACGTGGTTGTTTCATAATGCGACTAGAAATGTTGTTGTTGCGGATAATAAATACCTGTAACCCAGAAACGTAACAGTACGGCAACCAATATATTTGCAAGTAAATCGTCCGTTCACTACAACCCCTAACTTGTTGTCGTCGACGAAAAACGATTGTTTTTCTCCAGACTAAAAATGTTCATCCCCGTGTTAAGTTGTTGAATGAACACAGAAAAAACATTTATTGACACAATAGGAATCCAAGTTGGACTTCGAAGAACTACCCTTATATAGTTTTATGTTTCCTTCAGGTAATACCAGGAGTAATTAATAGGAAGGCTGTAGGGCAATTTGAGCATTGCGTTAGTAAGAATGCCAAACAAAACGCCTAACGATTCAAAGTGCACAACGTGGTCGCCAACATGAAAGGGCATCTTCGAGGCTGCCGGTTCTTTCGGGAATGCACTTATATCGCTAACGGTAGACACTAATTAAGTACTAAAATAGAGATTTTTAACGTTAAAACTAGCTCGCATAGGAAAACATTAATTTAATCGTCGAGATGAATCAAATAGGTGCGTTAAGGAAGCGACCCAGATCGAACGAGATAATGCACAAGCTAAAAAAA
>JARJDT010001718.1:0-15006 GCA_030264655.1 Leptusa sp. GC000079
AACACAAATTTGCCTCGTAACATACTACAATTATGTATTAATAATTGCCGATTTTATGTTAATACTTTTAACTAATTAAATTTTTAACATAAACACAACAATTTTTTTACAGTGTAATACTTGGCCATTGCAAATTTACAAGCCAATTTAAATTTGTCGCGGTTACCCAAACACCTAGTATAGTTTTTATGAATTTTTTAAAATTTAGTTTCCTATAAACGTTCATAAACGCCTTGTTGAGTTTATTGCGTTCGCCCTCGCCTTCGTCAATTTCCATTTGACGTGCGTGACAATAAAAAATTCTCTATAAGTGTAAACGAAAGAGTCGACACTCGAAAACACTAAAATCCCGACGCCAAAAGAACAAAACATCATCAAATATTTAACTAGAAACTAGATACACATAGTTAGAAACGATGCAGTAAAACAATCACACAACCATTTTTGTCATAAACACATCAAATTGGGAATTAAACACGTTCTGATTGACTACACATTTATCGGGAATAAATCTTGATCGGTTTTAAATTTCTATTAAAGTGTATAAAGTGGCAGCTGTAATATTTTATCAAGTTAAGTAAGAATAAGAAATAGAAATGTTTGACTAAGAATGCGAAATAATCAGCGATGGACGTCCACGATTTAATTAAAGCACTAAAGTCTCAAGAATCCTAAGAAAACTGATTGGAAAATCAAATTCTTATATAATTGTGTACTTGTAGCGAAGTGCAGCTTACGTAAGGTTCCAATTATTAGGTATTGATTGATTGATTAAAACGGATTTCATTACGTGTACGTGTACTGCTTCATACGGGCAATTACACAATTAATGAATAAATGATTACATTGCATATAGGAAAATGGAAACAATAAACAACAATTGCCGCATTATTTTTGTGTTTTCCAAGACTTTGTGCAATATTTGATTAGGTTTCATTGCAAATACATCAAACAGTTTCGAATTTTCATCATTTTAGTTTTCGTTGAAAATTTGGTCGTCGTCGCTTGTTCGTTTTGGAATAAAATCGATTCCGTTATGTACTTGTGTTGTTGTTGCTTGAAACACCCGTCGATGATATTCCTTGTTTTGTTATTAAAGGAAATATGGTCCTGCATAGATGGATGGATGAAAGTATAAAGCGCACATTTTCTTTTCAACGTTGATGTGCAGTGTGCATGTATGTTTTCTATAATCGAAACTCAAATACAACGCCGGCATTGCACAAGATCAAATATCCTTTCTCGGGGAATGCACCGTGTTTCCAGCAAGGATAACGCGCCCAAAATTCTGCTGTCCAAACTATTGAGCTTATACATGTTGTGTGTGTTTGTGTTTTGAACACGTTCATTTCGACGAGGGTTAAAAATCCGCTTGATGAAAAATAAACACGGCTTTTCTTCTTATTCCCTACCAACACCACCGCTATTCCTGGCTGCGGCAAATTGTTTGCTGCTTTTTTGACTCTAGCATTAAATCTTCGGGTACACAAAGACAAATTACCTTCTAAAAATATGAAATTTATCAAAACACAAAATGGTCGATTTCATTTTCTCAATGTGCATGATATTGTAAAAGTGGGACGATGGAAAATTCCCTAGTCCTGCCTGCATTTGGAAGATTTTGCACGTGTTTCGACATTATCATCGTCGGCAGGATGTAGGATGTAGATGTGAATGTACCTCCCGACCCGATACCCCAATATTCAAGGATACGTTGTTGTAATGCATGCATTCCAATGAGATTGTCTGATTGAGTCTCTCAAGATGGCGCTGAGTGCAATGAATAAAACATCAAGAGCTTGTTGTAGAATTCGAGAGAAGACGTAGGGAAATATTGAAAATTGAAAAGACTCTTCGGGGATACACGCCGGGCGATAGACTCGAATCGATGTCGTTATGCAAGGAGCATGCTCCTTCTCCTCCCTTCCTACTTCCTTGGTCCTGATGCTTCCTTTCGCAAGGCATATAATAATGCACACACGCGCCCTCCCTCTCGATATCGGATCCTTGCGTCGCGTCGCGGATATACTCAAACTATACATTCGTATCTAAAGTACAGGTTGTGAAAAGATGAGGTTTTAATTTAGTCCTTCGATTTTCACAAATTTCAACACCAAATCCACCTACGCAACACACTGTATATTCAATACTTATCACACGAGTGAAAATTGATACGCGCCGCCTGCTGGAAAAATTCACAGCGCGGAGAGCTTTTTATATTTTTACAAATTTGCGCAATATTTATTGTGTTTTATATTTTATGTTAGGATACCTATTTCATGTAACAATTTCTCGACTAAAAAAGTTCAAATTTAGCGTTTTATTGCGTTTTCCAAGCTTTGAAAAGTGACACTTGTTAAGTTTTATATTTTAAAAGTGAACTAGTGCCTCAACACACTAAATCAGCTTTTGTAGTGAATGGCGATGCTGTTGATGGTGTATCGCATTCCGCTTCTTCTCATGACAGTTGTCGGTAGTCGTTGACGAAATGTCATTAGTTAAATTGAAAGTGCATCTCTGCAATGCCGTCGTCGTCCTAGCTGACTGCGATGACGCGTTGTGCTGCATCGGAGGCAAGACTCGACGCATACGAATATAAATGCACTTGCATTAGTTAGAAAATACACTTCACAGGCACAGGACACATGAACAAAAGTGTAGCATTTTATATTTTGAATGTGTTGATGTCGAATGCAGTAGTTTTGGCGCTGTCGTATTAAAGCGATAGGAGAAAATTGCAAATAAGACAATTCTTTGTCGATTGTCTTCTATTGGTGTTTGAGTAGCACGGGAGCTTTTGAGGACAACTAAACTTGTATAGGGACACCACAAAACTTTCTGAATTTAACAGGAAAAAACATTCTTATTTTGAACATAAAAAATACGCGTTTCAGAGAAAAAAAACCCATGGCAAAAGTTGTTCAGTTGTATATTAGTTTTCGGGATATTTCAATTTTAAATTTTCTATAGTTTTTTGAGGTTATAATTACTACCACAGATTGCAATTACTACGTTCTGGCCCAAAATCTAATCAGTTTTATTGGGATTTACAGCTAAGGATGCACTGAAATTATTTTGAATTTGCCATCATTTGAATGGTTCAAAAATCGCCATCGTCTTCAAAAATTTAGTCACATAAACGCATACAAATTCAGAAATCTACTTTTTTGGATTCAATGGACCCGTAAAAATCTGGACATCGCATTGAATGTATACATCTGCGATTTCCACTTTCTGTGATCAGAAAGTCCGAATCGATAAAGGACGACGAAATTCAAATGCATTTGTGCAGTAATTGCAATTTCAAAAGTTTTGTGTAATTAGTTGAAATAAAGTTTTGCGCTTGCAACTTTTGTACTTAATATTAGAGTGGATTCGCTTCATTATTATCAATTATTTATATTATACGCCTGTTGTGAATTCACGCCGATCTTCGACGGTTTCAATTATTACTTACTAGTCTCACTACACACACGAACAGAAAAGTTAGTGCATTTGATCATGTGAAATCTAAAGTCAGAGTCGAACTTGCATTTCTGCAATTCTATGCAGAGCTTTGACTTTACTAACTCTACTTCAACTTTTGCTATTGCTAATCTCGCAGGTAGAGAAGTTCTACACATATTTTAATTCGATTATAATTGCACGAGTACTTGGGCTAGTCGTGATTACGATTGCCAACATTTGTATAGTATATCCTTGCAACTGCCAATGGACACATGCAGTGCTTTGCTTGTTTCACGCCGTTGTATGTGCAACAAGCAAAAACCAATAAGTGCATTTAATGAAACGTAAAATTTATTAAGACGGCATAAAAATCAAGCATTATTTATTGCAGTAATCAATCACATAATTAAACTTTGACTCTGCAAATATCCAATCATATAAATTTGAAGCTTTCGAGCTTTTAATCGTTTGATTCTTTTCGGAGATGTGTGTCTGCTTATTAAAACTTTGAAAGGGATGAAAACCATTTGCAAATTACATTTCCTCAATGCATATATAACAGTAAACATGTAAACTATCTCAAAATGAAAGCGAAAAACCTACATGAAATGAAAAACTCACATTTTATATTGCCGCAGATAGGCTGATAGATGAGTACTAAAGTGAGGCGGCGCTTTTTTTTAATAATCGTAATGGTTTTTGCATAATGTTGAGGAATTGACTCGAATTTGATGGGGACTTTTTTTTGCAGCACTATATCCAACATCGTTTTTCCAATACCCAACACTATATTATCAACTTCACAAACGAAATTGCCATTATGTCTAACTAATCATTTTAATTAAAGCCCAATTTTGTTCGTTTTTTGACAATTTGCAAAATGAAAAGGGTTTTAATTAGAAACTAGTTTCGATTTTTGTAACACCATGTGTATTCTCATTTATATTGGATGAATAACGTGTGGCGAATGGTATTTTTTAAGTATCCGAATCGAAATTTAATGGCAGGACAATTTTCCGTTGCCTTGATGAGCGTCTACCAATTCAACCTTTGGATATAAATATGCGGTTTTGGTATGAAATATAAAAAGAAGTTGCGTTTGGTAGCAATTATCTCATCTTTTCCTTTTTCCTGTCTATAGCACAAGAGCTGTTGAAGGTACAAAATAAAAGTAAAGAAGGAGCAGGTTCGATATAGAATTATTAGAACAGTTGGCGAAGCACCAGTTGGTCATCACGCGCCCGAGAGTCGACTCAAATTAAAAATTAATCAGGGCGGATTTGCAATTAACCGCATGATGAGGACTTTTTCCATCCCATCGCAGCCTGTAAAAACTTGCTTATTTGCTTTGCTCGAATAATTAGGGACACAATGTAATGTCGTTAGCCGCATTAATTTCTTCCTCGTGTATTTTTGGTTTGCGCATCTTATAAGTGAAAAGTTTCTTCGTGGAAGTGCTAGAAATTACCCTCCCTTTAAAGATAATTACAATGTCATTGGGGCACTTAAAATCCAACTTTTCCCTTGGTGTGTTTAAGTGCACTTTTTTCTAATGACCGAGCTTTGGCCGAGGCAAAAAGTTTCCATTTATTCAAGTGGTTTTTTCATTAGGGAAACTCAGCGTGTATACTCGGCCGCGAAACTCGCTAATTAATTACATCACGACTAAGTTTGCGGATAAGAAATTTAAGAAAGAGAAAAAACGCAACGACCATCAAATTACAAGAAACGCGCAATTTGTATGCAACGTGTTGCTTCACGGCTTCGGCTTTCGTTCGCGCGCGCGCCCGTTTTATAATTTATATTTACACCCGGGTCGTTTAATTAAATTCCGAAATACATTTTTGGACATTAAGTTTATGCGTTTCAATGTTGTTGTTTTCTTCGTCTTGTTTTTCATGCGTTGTGTGCATGATGATGTCGTTTTTATGCTCGGCCTAATTGCGTTCTTCTTTAAGCGATATGTAAATTAATTAATGTTGGCAAAATTTAACTGCAAACGTGTCTAAAACATGCAGTCCGTTTTAAATACTACACGAAAATATTTTGCACTAACCGCACGCGCTTTACTTAAAAGTATACACGTTTCTTGAAATTTATATGTTTTTTATAGAATGTCCCATAACACTAAACTTCTTTGCCAGCTTATACTCAAGCAAGAGAGGCTGATATCAAAATCAATTTACATAATTTATCTTAAACGGACTTACCAAAAATAATAAATAAAAATTGTGAAACGTATATTCAAGTTGTGACACGAAAATACATTTACGACGAAATAAATTTGTCCAAATCAAATAGATATTTCTATTTAATTTTATTCGTTTTCATTCGTGTATAATTTGAAACTAATCTAAAATGAACTAATTTAACATTTTGTTATGTGTATCAATACGACTTCAAATATAAAAACTTCATAAATTTTCTAATAATATCGTAAAATAAAAACAGACGACATCGTAAATTAACTAATTAATAAAAGTTGGCATGTTTAAAATGATTAAACCTTTAATTTCGTCTCTAATGCTTGCACGAAATTAATTACGAGCATCGTAAACGTTTCCATTATTGTTTTAAATAGAATTAATTGCTCCACTTAATAAGATTTACGAATTTTATTATTTGGTATTCAATTAATAAAACACTCGAAATAAAAGCGTAAATGTAAAAAATATTTAAAACAGTACAAATAAAAATGTGTGAAGAAAAGAAATTCATTTAAAATGGGCTTGGCTAAATAGCCGTAACCAAGTCAAATTTACATTAATTAGAATTAGTTTCTTTCGTGTCTGATGTGTGTTTTCTTTTCGAGCAGCTTTTAAAAACGACCAAATGAAGATAATAAATGTTAGATTAGACAGTTTTACTTTACATTATTTAAGTCAGGTGTTAAAGTAACAAGAACGATGTTGAAAGATTAATTGTTCAAGAAAGAAATTGAGAAAGGAATTGCACATTTGAGCGAACACAGACAAAGTTAATTTAAAATTCTCAAAAATCAAAAAGAAATCGATTCAATTGGAATACGAACAATTAAGAGTTTTTTAGCGATTAGCAATAAAATTGAAGTTGGGAATAATACAGTTTTCGTTTCTGTTATCTAACAGTAAATTTGTTTATTGTCGTCGAAGTCTCAAAGTTTTAACGTTAAGTGTCGAGTGGGCGAATTTTATTACCAACAATGAATGAATTATGTATTAGACCAAGAGAACTAAGTCATCATGTATTGTAGTAATGACAAGAACAAACACTAATTAAAATAATTAGTAACATTGTATTGCGTGAATGTGAAGGAGATTAAAATTTTGCAGTTTCAAGTTTCGAGCTGTTGGAATTTTTAAAGATGTTGTCTAGACCTCCAATAATATTTAAAAGATACTGTATTAATTTGTATTGTCGATTTCTTATACCGATAATGTAATTCAAAAGGGAGCCGCCAGTCTACACATCCCTAAAGCATGGCGACAGAGTCAACGCAACTCTTCTCAAGTTGATACATTGTATTCTAAACAAGCGCCTATGAGTTGAAAGTTTTTAAAACATATAACAAATAATTGCAGTGCCTAATTATTAGTTGCGTACCTGAGTGTGCCGTTTTAGGCTGTTCTTGTGGCTGTTGGTTGCCGCGTTACACACAACACACAATGTAGTGGCGCGTTTGTTGTGTCTTCCACTTCTTTTACTTACTTTTTAGCCACAACTCTACGGCGCAACTAACTGAAAGTTAAAAAGAGCGAGTACCGGTTATTACCGACTAATTTTAGGCGCAATTAAATGGCCACGGTTGTAATTATCTCATTTTGTATGGCGTCTCGCTAAGCAGTCCGTCTCGACCCTTAACTGAGATTCAGACCTTGCCTTCTTGCCTCACTTGGCTGCCTCGCATCTTCACTTCACCGTTCACGGTTGGATCTTCCACTCTTTCATTCTGTTTTTGGCGATGGTTTTAAGGCTATTATATCAACACTTGATTCATCATTGTTATAAAATATAGAAAACAAGCAGCGAACCACCAGACGAAGAACTCGTATAGAAATAGAAGAAGAGCTAGCAGCAATTCCGTTTATTTTCCGGTTTGATTTCTATAATATAATTGAAGACTAGAAGAGTGAAAATAGTAAATAGTTACACAGTGAGAAAACAATAAAATGTTACTTTTTATAGTCATTTTAAGTGTTGCTTCAAATGCACATTTGAGCTATTTACAAATTGATAGCAATTTTAAATTGTCTTTGCAAACACTTGGTATAATTAAAATATGTATGAAAATAGTGAAGTTTATAGATAGAATAACATAACGAGGAAGAGGAAGACTTTTTAACAACAAAGTATGTACAAGAACAAAAAGTCAACGTAACGAAACAAAACGTTATTGTTTTGCTATTTTCTGCGATGTTCGAATGGTTTTCAACAAGAATAACTTGAAAGCGAATTGTAACTTTCATTTCGATTGAAAAATCTACAACTAAATAAATAACCATCTATCAAATATTTGTACAAGTAAAGACAATAATATTTAGAATTAGTACATCAGTGTTTGTTTTGCGAAAAGAAATTTCAACATCTTTGAAATCTAATGCTCAAACTGTTTTAAGTGGCGCGCATTTGCGCGTTGTTATGTTTATTAATGGTTATTACCGTTGATGTTTTTGATAATTTCGATTTTACGAGCATTTCTCACGTTCCGCACATTTTCGTCGTGATTTTACGACATTATGTCTTCTTTCCTCGCCGTGCGCTTAAGTGAATAAACAAATTTCACCTAATTATTTGATCCGCGACTAACATCTAAAAATCTTCATTAACATAGAGATTTAATTTAAAATAAAGTATCAGATTACACGATTTGTTTTTAACGAAATCACACACAATGTTTGGACTCGTCGCATCGATTAGATTGAAATTAATCGCACGATTTGTATTCAGCGTGTTTTTTACGAGGAAAATAATAAAATCTTGACAAACAACATTAAAACATAAAACTACGATTTTGTATTAATTTGCTTGAAAGCTTTTGGAGCGTTAACGCTAACGGCAAGTTGGCAACACATCAGATATTAATATGGAAATGAATCGAAAAGGTGGGGAAATAAACAAATCGCAAACAAATCTAGTAATTTAATATCCAAATCAACAAAGAAGGCAGGCAACTCCTTGTCATTCGATTGAATTGACCAAGAGCTAAATACATTTAGAACATATTAAGAATACTGAAACAATCAATTTCGTTCGTATGATCGTATGCGTTGCGCAGTGCATATGTGTGTGTTCTGTGCATTAGTCGATTGCGGACGGGACAAACAAACATGTGGACGATACATCAACTCGAACAATACCTGGCTGACTGGTCGCGCCGCCCTTAATAATCTTAATGATCGCGGATAAAATCTGTATATAATTTACAATATACGTAGCAGAGGACTCGAGCAAACTACAAGAAACCAGCAAGGCAAAGCAAGGTATCGAATCAGTATCGGTGAATTCGCCCGTCGGGCATGCCTAGGTATCACCTCGTATAAAGCAACCGGCTTGCTCGTTATTACAGCGCGAATCAAACTCGTCGTGCATTAATAAAGCAAGGGCTAAAATGTATACACATACAGATTGTTAAATGCACTTACATACCTACCTGACGAACTGTATAAGTTACCAACTTGTAACAAAACGTATAATTATAATCTCAAATCTTTCGATGTAATTATTTGTGGTTCAACATCTTCCTATACCTTTTACCTTTATAGTTTTCCATGACTAGCGTAGAGTTTTAAAGGTATCACGGCTCTAAGCATAATTTTATACAATTATCTATCGAACTAATATTGGAAAGGAAACCAGTGCACCTCAATCGGTTTTAATTAGATTAATTGCTCTAATTACCAAAAACCCAGTCTACAAATAATTAAATAATTGAACAAACTTAAAACAAGATCAATCAGGGTAGCTGCTATTCGATTTATTTCTTCGTTCTTTTCTGCCATGTGAGAAGTGAGTTTTGTCTAATTGCAATTTTACAAGAAATACAAGAATTATAACATAACAGTCGCAGTTTGAGTTGAATGTGTAAAGAGTTAAAGCACCACTGGAAAACCTGAAGCCTGGAGGTGATATCTCGTCTCATCACGAAGAACAACATCCACGTACTTCACTTCTTTACTTGTATAGCTTGTAGGAAGGAGGCATCATCATGCATATCGAAGTCAATTTCAGCGTTCGTGGGTGTATAATCGGTTCTCACCTCGGCGATGCCTTGCCATGCGCTAAAGCTAAGAAGACAAGGATAACGCAAACGCGCACACCGGCGTCCGAACTAATAAACTCTCCAATATAGCACTCTGAATATAATAGGGGTATTAGCATACGTTTTGCTTGCAATGGCGATGTGTATGTGCCGAGCATAAAGTGCAATCGCACTGTGTTTTCGTTGCGTTTGCCGGCCATTTCTATCCGTCGCCAATTTGCAGGTCCGCTGCAATAAGTGTACATTATTAAATAATTATTCTGATAAATCAAAGTAACAAATCGCGTACTAAGCTCGGGGTGTTCACCAGCCGAACAAGACGGCGTTAAAAATAATTCCTTTTAATTATACTTTATTACAGACTTTATTATTGCCTTGTGCCTTGCTTGCCAGTACAAGAACCCAACCGAAAAGCGTATGCATATATAAGAATAAGATGGCTTACACTTGTATGCTCTTGTATGTACTTGTAGTTACATACAACTTTGTTGCGCATATTACCTTTTCTAACTCTTTATTACTTACAATTACAACTCATAGTTACAAGCTAAGCTGAAATCACCTGAGAATAGCCAATAGAGACTTTTAGCTACAGGTTAAATTTGAAATATTCCAATGGGAATGTGGGCTCATCATTATTACATCGATTTATCCACCGCTGACCGAGCCGCAGTTAATTAATCCATTTTTATTTCTGTACCATTTTACCATCATTGTAGAAGAAGTAATGTTCAAGAACTAAATACCCATTTCAACGTGTACGTTCTAATTTGTGTAGTTATACAAAGTTACATCTTACTATGTACAATTGTGAGGAAAACTTTTAGGAACACTTTTAGAATGGTCTAAAACACCAACTTGTTGTTTTTATTCGAAATTATGTTGAATGTTCTATAGACAATTTGTATTGGTATGATGATTCTTATTGCTCAAAGTGTAATTGCTAAGCGGGTGATTATTAATCATACATTTTGCGCTATTGTGCGCAATATGTTCATGTTCGAGAGAATTGGAGAGTGTAATTTAGCACACAATCATAGAGTATAGCGAGTAGGTATACCGACATGAAGAGGTGTAATATATAAATTGTAACATTGGTTGCTCTTGTTGTTTTCTTATCCTCAGTGTCGGTGTTCGTTGGAGTTGATTAGCGGCTTCGTTCTTGGTTTATGGGGCGTGCGACGAGGACTAAGCACGTTTTTAATTTCATCCCCTCTTTGCGGGCAAATATTGTCATTTCGCTTGCTGTCCTTTGGTGTTGCTCTTTGCACTTCCTTCTTGTTCTCGGTGTAATTTCTTCTTCGTTTTTCGAATCTACGTGCAAGGATGGGGAGCGAAGTGAGCGCTGAGCACAAGGACGAGCGACACATTTTCGGTCTAATTTACGACAATCTGTGTTCTTTGATTTATTTTGATCAAGATTTATATATCGGATGAACTCGCGTTTATTTCCTTTTCGGCCCATACCAACGCACGGCAAACATATGGCTCCGGTCGAGTTGGAATGGGATAGAAATCAGTATCAACAACATTAGTACGAGTACATAAAAGCGCTTTTCCACAGGATGTGTGTTGGCGTCATAAGTAAGCTAAGACGAAATGAAGTCCCCTATCCAACATCTTCTAAGCTCCGAAATAAATACCAATTAACATCATCAACAATATCACTTAGTGTTATTTATTTTTGTTTTTGGACTTATTCCATTATTCTTATTCTTTATACTTGAAAAGATATTTGAATTTTCTTGGCCTTTTTTAACTTGAGCATTTTCCATGCACATTGGAAATTTACGATGGACATAATGAAAATTATACGAGTGGAAAATGCGTTTTCCTCTCTTCTCTCTTTATGTTAGAATAGATCATGCGCTAAAAGCCCGAGCGTAATCTTCATTATTTCTAATTGTGCTCTTCGAATACGTGCTAACGCCTTTCAGCAAGCATCCAACAAGCTACTCCTTTCCGACTGGTCCAGATTCCGGCATCCTCCTTCAGCTGGCCGACCAGACACATACGTATCTATATACTTTGGTGCTATAGTATTTTATCATTAGCTGCTGGTTTTTCTTCGGCGCGCGCGTGCTTTCTGGGCAGATTCACAACCAACGCTTTCGGAATCCGGAAAAACATATTAAATTATAAAGGACTAAGTTATTAATGTTCAACTAACGGCCATTGCTATAAACCCAGAATGTTCAAGCAAAATACCTACATAATTTGGAAATTTCGAAAAATTACAAAAATCGCATCTGAAAATACAAAGTGAAATCGATATTGAGTTTCGTAACTATAAAAGTTACAAAATTACTTAAAGCTTTATAGTCTGTAATAATCGTGTATACACAATGACAATTAACTCTTCGGGCAACATTAAAACTTTTTAAAAATCGATTTTTACGACTTTCTAACACAACTTCATTAGTGCCAACATTCGTTGCATTGATATCATATCCATGAAAGCAGGCAGTGTAGAGTATAGATTGAGTCCCGTTTGTTTGTGATTGTCAACCCTTTAATGTTAAAATAATTGGAGACATAATTACTCAATAATATGCATTTCTATCTAGGTACTTTGTCGTCATAGACGGTTAAAGTTTGCGTTGTTTTGTAAAAATGCCGCATTTCCAACGAAAACCATTAAGAAAAAGAAAACAAGCGCGTTATTTTTATTTATTTATTGCTTTCGTCCTCGCTATGATTGAATAGAATTTCATTTATTTAGTTTCTAATAAAACGCCCCTTTAATTTTCCGCCTTTTTTCTGTGCATTTATTTCTTGATTGTTCGATTGTTGTCTCCCGGTTTGTTAGTGGCGGTTCATCAGGATTTAACAAGTTCCTGCCCCAGGAATATTCCACCACATCCAGTATTGCACCTGTTCGAACTCACACGTTTCCTCGTCGCGTTTATTGAAAATCGTGGCGAGCATGTGTGTGTGAGTGTTATTATTCTTGAATTTTTGACATAAATAATTATCCTGAATAAATGATGAGCCTTTTATTTGTCTCACTACTCAACGACCACACAAATGACACCAAACACAAAACGGAACAAATTGAAGCCAAACCGAGTCGTGCTTTGCATATGTGCGTGCCGTGTGTGTCTACATGTGGATATTTATTATATTTTCATTAGTCGTTCCGTCACAGTTGTTACTACTTGCTAGTTGTTTGTATGTATAATAGTACTTAACGATGATAATAAGGAATGGAATAAGGGAATGTCCGTCCTTGTCGTACGACGACAATCGACTAAAATAATGAAAGACGCCAGCAAACAAGCGTGGAAATGAACAAACGACAACGATGGTGGAAATTCTAATCGTCGTTCTTTAATACATTATTCTCTTTCTATTAAAATTGTCCTATGTTTATTAATGTAGCACATTTTCTATGTCGATTTATTATGTACAGTCTACAGGTTGATACGCTTTACTTGTTATCATAACTGTATCGTGGGAACTAACAAAAGATTTTATTCAGAAATAATTAAATACGTATTAAAGACCCGAAATTTTCAAATTAATTTCCTTGTTTTAATATGTCAAAATTTAAAAACTTTTTGAACTGGAAATTTGGACACCCTGTATGTTTATACACCTACACTAAAAATTGTAAATGAAGCAGACGATGAAGAACAATTAACGACTGTACAAATATTTAAAATATTATCACCGCAGAGACCAACGAAGCAGCTTTGCCTGTTCATTGCCTGTGATGATACATCACTGCATATGTGTCCGAAGCGCGCAAACGACGACTATAATTGGAAACCGAGTATTTATTATGCATTAACACACTTGAGACTTGACCATTGAGCATTGCTGCAGTGGGTATTTTAATTAAACCCCGTGCGCGCGATTGTAATTAACGCCCAATATGAATATTTCATACATACCTACAGGTCATCACATGCACAACACTATGTAAGGATTTTATTTATGGATCATTTATTATTTGTTTGCTGACTAATTGCTGTGTTCGCTTTTCACCTTCCACCGCAGGACCAAAGGACGTATTATTCATTGTGACAGTCCTCTTTCCTCTTCGTTTTAGATTTGTTAAATATTTACTTTGAAGACGCCATAATAAATAAATTTGTTAATTGTAAACAAATAATTCATGGTGATCTAACAATTTCAGTGAAACGCAATTACACATGAAATTAGTATTTCACAAAATAAGACCTCTTGTCTTTCTTGAAAATCAAGATTTTAGTGGAATACTAGGGAATTTTCATCAAAATTACAAATTAAGTTGGCAACAACGCTTCGTGTGTAATGTGCTATTTACGACACACGTTATTTTAATATTTTTTGTTTAGAGTAAAACTTCTTGAAAAAGTTTTTCAAATTAATTAGTTAAGGGTGTTTTTTATAAATAAAAACATGTTATCTAATTTACCAACCAAAACAAAAAAAAAACAACCGCGAAGAAAAGCTTGGCACTTTTGATGATTTTGTGCTTTAGATAATGAATATAAACTAAGTTTTGTTGCACTTTACTTTAGATGAACCAAAGAACAGTTTATAGGCTGTGGCAACATCTTGCTTCAGCTTTCTTCATCAGGAATCAGGAGGCACATTGGCACTCATCGGTTGTTGAGCTGCGGTAGCGCAGTCGGCTTGATGAAGGGGCACCAAAAGACCTGAAGAGAATGCCACAAAATGCCAACTCATTCGCTCTAATTAATTCCATCCACATGTAACAACCACACGAGTACAAATTACAACAAGCGCGACGATCACAACTAAAACCTGGTAGCGCTTCTTGGTAGCAAAGCAAAAGGCAGACAACGAAGAGCAAAATTATCCAAGCATGTGTGCACGATTATTAATCAAGAGATTTAATTTATTACTCGAAGGAAGATACAAGAAGAAGAACAAAGCATGCGGAACAATGATTGAGTTTCATTTAAACACTTGGTATAGAGATAGAAATGTTGATGTATGAGTTATGAGTTAGTTGAGGAGTAACGGAAGCTTGATAAAGTCTTGAATGTTGAGTCTTGGCTTTTCGGATTTTAGGTGGTCCTATAAACTCAAAGTCGTAAACAATTAACTCGTAGCTCTACGGCTAGTTTCAACCTGCCTGCGTCTGCCTACAACAATTAATAAATGGAAGGCTAGCTAGAAAAGGCGCAGGCGACTCGTGCTAGGTGTTCACTTCTTCGCCAGTGTTGAATGTTGTTGGTGCGATGGCTGTCTGACAGTGTGCATGTGGAAACCGCCAACACACCAATTATACTGACAAATTAGTATACCCTATGATTATCTGACCCTCAAATGGGTGTTGCCCATACTGTCCAAACTTCATTTACACC
>JARJDT010001726.1:0-20707 GCA_030264655.1 Leptusa sp. GC000079
TATCGAGACATACCTATTAATCGATTAATGTTAGAATTCGCAATATTCGAATGAATATATACAAATTGCGAAACGAAAGTAATGACTAGCTACCAAGCTACCTGAAGATTATATAGATTTAGATAGCAATAATGATAGACTGCCGAAGACGTTTAAATTTTATTTGTATTTTATTTTAAGCAATAAAAACTTGTCAAATGCGATTTACCTAATAACACAATAATTCTAGACATGGCAAATCGACAAATGTTTAGTAATTACAAAACCTTAATTTTTGAAATAAATACTGAAAAATTTTAAAAAACGGTAAAATTTATTATCAATAAATCATAATAAATATAACGATAAACGTAAGTTTAAACAAAATTATTTCTAAAAACGTAGAAATTTAAAGTTTTTTTCTGAAAAATAATGTTTTATTTAACAATTTAACCTCGTGTTTAAGTTTAACACTAACAGCAAATTAAAATTGATGTTGCTGCCTAGCAACCCACTATACTTTTCTGTAAATTTTATTAATTTCCCTTTAAACTATATTTTCCTACAAGTACTTTTGTAAAGAATCACGCTGTAGGTAAAAAATATCATAAAAACGATGACAAAACAAAAAAAATTCCAAAAGGAAAATTCAAATATTCATTCGAAAAGTTAAAAATTTCTTTAAAAACAGGTTTATTGTTGATACGTATAAAAGTTTAAATAACTTAGTAACATAAACAAATAAAAACCAAAATTCAAGCATTCACTTTCTGTTTTAACACCGTTTTTTTGGACCAGTGGGACCAGTTAACTATGTGGTAATTGGTTACAAACATAGATTCATTCATTGTTAGCTTGTGGTTTAGCTTTAAAACCAAACATTAAATCAAAATTACATTACACATAACACATGATTACACAAAACATAAAGCAAACCATTCACACTCACACATTATGAAGGTCAGTACCAAAAAAAGAATGTTCATCACAAATGCCCTATTTATTTATTTTAATTTATTCAATTAACAACAGAATAATTCACATAAAAATTAATATTGTTTCATTAATTAATATTTAAGTTAAACTACATGGAAACTACGCATCGCCATCGGTCCATTTTCCTCGCGTTTGGAACTTGTTTCCTTCATTATTTTTCAACAAATTGCGCTTATAAAAATTAACCATTTTACCGAAATTGTCATCGGTACCCTCCTTACTTCTTTTATTTTTATTGACTTTTTGTGCATCTTGCCGAATAAAATCTTCTTTGCGTTGCTGTAAAGTTTTAGTAACATTCTTTTTCTGTTTCTTCTCATTCTTGAGTTGTTCCTGGTGCAATTTGGCCTGCGTTTTCAGCTTATACCTGCTTCGCATCTTCTGTACAGCACCAGGTTTGCCTTTACTCCCTGCAAACTCGCCCCCTTCAATGACTCTCACATTCCTACCCGGTTGTTCTTCTTCATTCTTTTGTTTCTTCCAATCTTGGTGTTCTTTCTTAACCTCAGGATTGTATTGCCTAGCTAGGGGATTCAACAATCGCGACTTGTCCATTCGCTTTTGTTTAGCATTAACCATAACGCGATTTTCAATCGAAAAAGCAACAATCGGTCGCTTAGCTTCGGAAAACGCATGCGGATTATTATTCAATGATCTTAACGCATTCAATGCATGTTCATGCATAGTAAACGTGACAAAACCGTGCTCTTTAGATAAACCTACGCCTTGTTCGTCAACTGAACGCATATTGCGCATTATCCGCGATTCTTTAATAGCAGCGCCTGGACCAGCGTGTTTTTTGAGTAACGCACGTAATTTACTATCATCCCAAGTCGCAGGCAAGTTGTGTACGATAAGGCGCGTTTTTGACACATACATGTTAAGATTGCGCAACATTTGCGATTTGTACTGTTCGAGTTGGAGGCGTTTGCCCATATCGGAAGCAGAAACTCCTTCAGCTGCTTTACTCCCAGCTAGAATAACTCCTTCTTTGATGAGGTACAAATTGCGCGAGTCGCGTTGTTTCGCTTTTTCTTTGTCTTTGAGTTTGTTGTCGACCTGTTTCCTGTCGATGGCTGCATGGCAGTCTAGAATTGTCCCCATTAGTGATAGTTCTGTGCCTGCTTGAAGGCACTTGTCGGAATCATCTTTGTGGATGAATTTGACAAAGCCTGTGCCTTTGGAATGTTCGGTTGATTTGTCCATGCATACTAGGGCGTAATAGACAGGACCAAATTGCATCATGCATTCCTTGAGATCCTCATTTTGGGCATCAAATGGCAGGTTTTTGATGAAAACTGTTTTGCCTTCATTGACATCATGGGATTCAAAACGCGCTTTCTTTTCTTCTTTTTCTTCTTCTGGTTCTTTTACTTCTTCAACTTCACTATCATTTTCTTCTTCTTCTTCACCATCTTCATCTTCACTACTTGATTTTTCTTCCTTTTCATCTTCATCTGCTTCTGATTCTGACTTGTTGCTTCCCATTTCTTGTTCATCATCTTGGTCAGTTTCAATTTCCTCTTTTTCTTCTGGTTTTTCTTCAGTAACAACTTCATCATCTTCAATTTTGATATCAACATCAATAGCTTCCTCCTTAATTTTTTGTTCTTCCAGAAATTTCTGCCGTTTTTCCTTCCAAACTTTCTTTTCAAAGTCTTTCTTAGGAATAGTAAACTCTACCTCAATAGCACGCCCCAAGAACTCTTTACCATTCAAGTAATGTTTTGCTTTGGCTGCTTTTGTTACAGCTTCATACTGTATGAAACCACAGCCCATCATTTTGCCATCCTCTTTTTTCAGCAAATGGACATTTGTTACTTTACCAAACCTTTCGAAATGTACTTTGAGGTTGTCTTCATTTGCAGTAAACGGTAAATTTTTCACCATGAGACGCGAACGCTTTTCCTTCAGGTTTTGTTTGCGTTCTTTGGCCTTCAACTTCATCTTGTCTTTAAATTCCTTTTTTCTTTGTATTGTGAGTTCTTTAGCTAGAATTTTAAATTTTACGTTAAAATTTGGTGGTTTATTAGATTGGTTACTTACTTTTCCCCATTTTTTATTGATTTAATTTGCAAATATTGTATAAAATTTATTCAAAAACACGATCAACTCTACAAGAAACAACAAGCAGCATGTGCAAATTTGCAGGTTAGATATGTTGGAAGTTTCAAACAGGTGTAAGTTTAGTTGCATACATTATTTAAGGATAATGCAAGGATAAAACCGGAAATTACCTACCATAACTTGATTTTTCCAACGCTTTTTTATTCCTTATGCATAGGTAATCAAAGAAATTCAATATTCAACGTTTTGTGCATAATTTAATGTTTAAAATCGATTTTCAACATTAATGTAGCAAAATAATTAAGCAAGCCAAAAATATAAAGAAATGTTGATTGTTGATTAATGGATAACTGTAATGATGCAGTAATAACATGAATTTTGCGGATTAGTTTTAGTTTGTACAATATTCTACAATATTGCTGCAATATTCCTTCAAATTCAACATTTTACTGCCAAAACAACTCCACTTAATTCATATTATAAATTCACCTTTTAATGATGCGTGATAATAAATAAACCAGTATTGAATATTGGACAATCAATCATGTAACTTAAATAATTCGGAGCATTAGAGTGCAAATATCATTTTCATATCCTCATCGTAAATTTGAATTTGCTTGAGCGGATCTGTTTGGTTTCATGTTCACAATTCACGCAAGAATAAATGCATTGAACGCATAAATGAGATGATACCATGCACAAGCAGCACAAGTCGCAATTTTACGCTATCAAAAGCACAGAATCTCTATGAACGGACAGATGGCTAAACTGCTAAACCATTTACATTTGTCTCGAAATGCAGAATGCAAGTCGAAAGCTTATATGACATGAACTAACAGAAATTTCTTTAAAATTTTCTTCGCTATAAAATAAACGAAAGAACATATTAATAAGTAGGTTTTTATGCTATATTTGCTTCGTACTCATTCTTTAGTTAGATGTTGCGATATCAGAGTTTCATCTTAGATTCTGATTGTGAGAACGATTTATCGCTTTATTGCGTATAATTTTTTCAAGTTTCTTGTACGGAACGAAAATGAACGGAACAACGAAACTAATGTATTTACATGAACACATCTCGAGAATCTTTTCGTATTTTCTTATGTAGAAATAAAAGAGTAGAAAAACAATCCGTGGAACGGTTAAACTAAAACGCGAAAACGTTCAAACTTAAAGCGTGGAGGCCTCTCAGCTTGAAGCAATATTCGTTCCAAAACCGAAACCATCGCTAACTACAACACAGAATCTCACGCGAGACGCGAAAGACGCGAAAGCTACCAATGTAATGAAGAATGAACGATGGAGATTTATGCGTGGCAAAATTTATCATATTAAATTTAATTCATGTGCAATCATGTTTCGTTCTTTTATCGTTTTATGATTTTAAGCGCGAGTTTAAAAGAAAATCTAAATAGAATCCAACAATTTAAGTAAATCAAAGCGTTTAATTTATGTTGTAAATTAAGATTCTTCTTGGTTCTTGTAGCTTGAGCGCGAAGTCGCGAACATGTTCGCGACGCGCGACTTCACTCGAAATTAAGAATGGAAGCTCACGTTTCACGTTCACGTTGAGTAGTGTGGTGTGGAGCTCAACTTCTTACTACGTTTCCTTGTTGATGATGGAATGGTAGTACTACTACCGAATCGAATTGTCCAATGTTGAACCGCGAACGGCGGTGAAGCCGCGATATAGCAGTCATGTCGCGACCGGCGCATGTTGCGAACGAAA
This sequence comes from Leptusa sp. GC000079, assembly GCA_030264655.1. NCBI lineage: Eukaryota > Metazoa > Arthropoda > Insecta > Coleoptera > Staphylinidae > Leptusa > Leptusa sp. GC000079. Next base: position 4,772 of record JARJDT010001726.1, read on the forward strand.
TTTAAACCCACGAACTTTAAAAAGTGCGCGCTTTTCGGCTTACAATACTTACAATTACATCGGGAGTTATCAATCAACAATATAGTTGGAGTCGTTGAAGAGGAAGGAGGCAAAGGATTACAAGCGCAACTTGGAGACGGCACGGTCAAAGCCGCGCGCGCGTTACGCGCAGTTATTAATTAAAGTTTTCCGTTGATCACGAGCACAAAGTGATTATTAGTGTTGTTGTAATTCATTTACTATTGATATCTAACATCTCGTATCAGATCAAAAGTGTGCGCTGTTATTTTTTGTGCTTGTTGTAGATTGTTTATTGCTGGAGTTTAGTTGTTGTTTTATAGTTAGTTTTATTGTGTTGTTGGGTTTAACTTCGCCGAATAAGTATTATTGGATTATATTGCTGCGCAGCTGGAAAAAACTTCATTTGAAGTTTTGGTTTTTATTTCTTTTCAAGTTCTTCTTATAAGCGCTGAAAACAAAACATCCGCACGCAGATGGATAATCAGCACAGTGCTTCAAGGTATTAAGACTATTCAGTACATTCTATTACATCTTACATCGTCAACATACAAAGTCTTTCAAACTATAACAAAATTAATCAAAATCAAAAACATTATTTTAATAAAAAAATCTTATTCCAAGTATTTATATGTTGACAATTTTTTTCATTTTCCCTCTTTTTCTTTCTTGATATTGTAAGGATATTTAATTAAAAGAACGATTTTAAAAGTTATTTGTTATTCGAGTACCTTGTATTAAGACAGACATATAAGGATTTCATCTAAAAATAACGAAACTTTTTATTAAATTCATTCACCTTGCGCACGTACCTACGAGCAAACAAGTGATTTGTAGAAGAACTCGCAAATGATTGCCGGTGATATTGGCAAAGGAGACTAAAGTAAAACGCGGACGTGAAGAATGCGAGGATTGCGAGGAATAATAGCGCATTTTTGCCGGACGCGAATGCGGATGTATACATCACTTCGACATCGAATCAACATCACGGTTACAATACAACACTCGATTTGAATGGGTTTCCTTCATTCTCCTTACTTCTGTTCTGATCTTGACATTGGTGCTCGAAGACTATGCAACAACTATCAGTTAAGATGTTGCGGTTAGTTAAACTATTTTGATCAAGATCTAAACATGCTCAAACTTTAAAACAGGAGTTCAAAACATTCATCTATTAAATTACCACTGTAAATCGACTTTTTACATGGACAAGAAAATTGTTAAAAATATGAAAGTTTTACGTTTATCGATTTTATTGCCTGAAACAATAACCCAATAGAGAATTTATGTTCACTTATCCAAATTTCAAGCCAAACTTAAAATTTATTGAGATGACTGTTTTTGTTTAGGTTTGGAGTTGCGCTTACGTGATTCAGTAATAAATTTTTATTCCCAATTTGCGGTTGTTCCAATCCAATAAAGATAAAGCAGGAAAAACAAAATTATTTATACACAATAAAAATCAGAACGTAAAATTTTAATTGCAATTTTTGGTCTTTTCTTATCTTTAGTGCACTGTGTTCTAGTTTGTAGTACTTACTTAATTGTTGATACATGCAGAGATTGACATGTTTATGTCTGACTATAACAATACATTTGAATAATAATAATATGCGTTTGCTTGCTTTACGACACTAGAAACAGCATTACAAGCCGAGACATTAGAAAATCCTTGCAATTTCAAGCTCATATCTTCATTCATATCTTAAATCGCAATAGCAATAAAGCAGTGCGTTTGCATTTCGTTTTAATATGAAACTAGAGTATTGGAAAAATACGATTAATCGAATTGCACTGAATTTTAATGCATTTTCATTGTGCGGGCGTAATAATTGCCTGATAAGGCTTTCCAGCAAATTTTATTGTCTTGCATAATGCTGGAACAAATTGCTTAAGCAACATTAACATTTCCTAAATCGTTAATAATACGCAGAACTAACAAGATGAGCGAATACAATCCAATATAGCGTAGAATGGAGGAAATTGTATACGAAGATAATGCTAGATGCGTGTAAATCGTGTTAACTGCTATTTAAGTACACGTTGAATATGCACTTTATGTATAAGTAGAACTTAGCTTCAAATTATTGAAATTAATGAGCCAAATAAAAGTGTTTGGTTCACATCATCCGATCTGCCTCATCATCAATCTGTGGGAATTTGGTGCTAATTTCGGAACTAATTACTTTGGAAAATTGCACTTTTTTAATGCACGAATGGCAATTGCAATTTGGCCGCGAGGCGCAATACCTCTGCGACCTGCAACGACGTAGTCGAATTATAATAGAAAGTGGAATTCGAGAAAGTCCACGATTCTTCGGCACATCTTTCGCTATTATACTATACATAGTATTGCGGCTTTGTTGTTTCATAAAGTGCTTAAGAAGATGTATTGCTAGTTTGGATCCACGCTATCTTCATTATTGCCTGTATTCATTTGTAGCGCTGCTTTATTTCATCTACTTTTACAGATTGCAATTCTGTTTTCTGTTAGCGAAGCAATTTATGTAGTTGTGACTGATGTATTTTCCGTTTACGTGTTTATTATCACCATTCTTCGATGCTTTTACGTTATACAGGGTGTTTCATAACTTGAGAGACAAACTGAAATGACGTCGAGTATTTCCAATGCCAGTGCTAAGATTAAAGTACATATATTTTTCGCCTTTTTTCGATAGAAAGTACTACGGAATAATCCAAAATTGGGGTAAAAATTATATTTTCAGCCCGAGGGCGATACTGACGTATACTATTCCGGTTAGAAGATGGCACCCTAAACGAAATTATTTTAAAATATTTACAAACAATAAATATGCAAAAATTACGTCTCGGGCAGATAAAAAGCGGCGGGCCGAAAAATTCAACATTCTGCACTAGAGTCACAATATACTATTTCCGATCGAGTTTCGTTTACTAAATATTTTATTCGAATTACGTGTAATTTGTTATTACTAACCTAACCTATCATAACCTAGTCCTTTAGAATTCTCCAAAATACAAACCATTTTAGTTTGTCCCTTGAATTGTGAAACACCCTGTATTTTCGCCGCTTGCGATAAATTGTTGCGTTGCGGTTCAACCAATTCAAAGTTGAACGTTTCGTGATTGGCACAATTCGATAATTCACAACAATTAACCTTTAGCTTTTTAAAACTATACCTTTACAAGTTACGGAGTTGCTCACCAACTAAGTCCTAATTTAAATTGTTTGTAAATGTTTCTGGAACGCATTGTAGAATTGAAGTTGTGTGGCGTTCGATTGTTGGATAATTTCAGGCGACCTGTGATCTGTGATTGTGCTTTTTACTCGTTTACTGGGTCGGTACACTATGGAAAATGTACGCCTTTAATTCGTCTCTTTCTTCAAAGAGTTTTTCGTTTGTTACATGTCTACTTAATTCGACATTCTGTTCTTGCGTTCGCAAAACATGAAACACGAAGCATGAATGTTTGCAGTACGCAATCTGAAAAATCGTGCACAATGTAACTAATAATTATTTTGTAACCGAATTCGTCGAACAAGTGTACTATACATTCTTCACGCTAATAAATATTTAGCAATACTTTTGAAAATCACAGCAATCAAACACATTCGCTTTTAGTTTACCAAAAACTTTTAATGAACGAGTTTGTACAAATTGTGTTTCGATTTAAATTTTAAATTAATAAAAAAGAAAGGCTATTGTTCCAATTCATTTATTAGTTATTATTGCAGTACTGCATCCTCAGCTCAGCATCATCATTATATTGTTTTCATCATCTTTGAATGGTGTCGTTGAAAACAATTGTGTTTAAGTTTGCTTATTTCGCGTTCATTGCATTATTGTTTGTTGTTGCGTTTTGCAGATGAATCATACTGCATTGCATACAATGCTTCAATTTTAATTCAATTTGCTCCGGTAATTTAATTTAACTTTATGCATTATTCGATTCAATATGCTTGATATAAACCCACACAACTTCCACCAAGCAATTCACTCGCAAAATAATTTTTCGCAATTTTTTTATAATAATTATAATTTTAATTTTGCAAGTGCAAATGTAAAAATAATGTTTTTAAGTTTAAATTTTGTATCGCATCATCAAAGATTCTCAGACAAAACAATCATAATCGTATGGAGTAACAAAAACAAATTGCTAACATTGTTTAAAATCGTCGTCGTTTTTCGTTTACGAATAGAATCGCGCTACTTGCGTATAGTCTTAATAATTGTGGCGAAAATTTACATTTAATTGCTAAGATTGTTTGCCATAAGAACTTTTGTTCTTCATACTTTCTTGTTAAAAGTTTTTCAAAAATGTTTGAAGAGTTTTTAGTTAAAGTTGACAGTTTGCCTTTAAGACTTCTTTACAAGTTTATTTCAATAAATTTAAGGTCAAATTAACAACTTTAATGAATGACCTTGTTTATTCAATGCAAGTACAAATCCATTTAAGTATTTTTTATATGTTTTTTATTGTATAAGTAACAAAATATGACTTTACTTTATTACTTGTAAAATTAAATTGGGCTTCAATTATTGTGCAAATCCAATCAATACAAATTATTGGTTCATGTGGGCGATTTACTTAATTAAAATGTCAAATATTCGCACAAGAAACGTTTCGCGTCTTTTCTTGTTAAGCTCGGTTCTTCATAAAAGAAATAAGCAAGAACAACTACTTATTCTTTAGTGGCGGCTTCAATAATGAGAACCAACCGCAGATGGTATTGCCTTACCGATTGCGTCAAAGTAGTAATTTAATGAATTTAATTGCTGCGATTTTGTTTATTTTGTTATAAAGTCGTTGTAAATAATTAAATAGCTACGAGTAAATAATGCGCAACAGTCACGATTTGTTTTACAATAATAATTGAAGCCGAATGGTTCAAAATCATATTTTTTGGCTGTGTAAAAAGAGCAAACTCCGTTTTCGTTCATGTTCATGTCTAATTAAGACTTCAGATCACGGGATCACAGAGCAATTAAAAACGAATAATTTATTGGCATTGTTCATCAGTTCATCAGTGTAATTGGCACTTGTATACAGTATGTCCCCGGACTGTTTGGAAAAATCAAATGAAGAAAAATATTTTTAGTTCGATTTTCCTGGAAAACCGTTTAGGGAAAGCTTCACTGCTTTAATTTAAGATTTCGTTTGTTTTATCAGTTTGACATGAAAAATAGTTTTCTATAAAATTTGAATTTAGAATTTTTCCAGGATTTGGAAGTAACATTTTTCCAAGTACACATTTTGTGAAAATTGTAAATAATTAGCAATGTTTGTTAGTACTAAATTTTACGTAAAAGAAGTTTTCATTGAAACCCTGGAAAACTTAAATTTTTCCTCTTGTCCAATCAATCCGGGGACATACTGTATACATTTTAAGAACGTGTAACAATAAAGAAAAGAACAATTAGAAATCTAATCGAAATTTAATAATTGACATCAGCTTCAGCTTAATTGCGAAAGAAACTATTCACCTGCAGTGATAATTTACACCATTATACCTACCTACGTTCGCAATTGTGATTGAGAATCGATATAAAATTGCACGCATTGATCGAAATTGCATCATTATAACTGATTTCAAGGGTATTTGTTGAAGTTAAGCGTCAAATGTTGGGAGAGAATTCGCGTTGTAATCATCTGTCGGTGTAACTGTTTCGCACTATAGAGAAGCGCAACGCATCGAAGATTCTTCTATTGAAGCAAAAATGCAACATTTTCAACGATTTGTTCGGTTCCAACTATCGCTATCCATAACAGAGCACTATTGGCATCAATCGCATCAGATAACCTACCGTTATTTCAACCTGCTGTCATCGTCGTTTCCACAATTTATGACGATTTATTACGAGATTGCCTTAAATTAAGAAATAATTCTACTTTTCACTTATTATGGACTGAAATTAACGAATACCGAAAAGATTTTGAAAGGAAACAAACTTGTTCAACGCAAGCGAAAAGCAATTTGAATAATTTAAGTGCTCAGCGGTGGAAATCATAAATTTCAATTGGTAAATTAGTTAATTCATTGAATGTTAATGTCGAATATTTATTGCGTCAAAATTATAGCTTTGGCAAACACCAATTTACAAATAATGTTACAATAAACAACAAGCAATTAAAGTTAAATCGAATGCTGATTGATTAATGCTAATCAATTCATTCGAATTTCAGTTTAACATATTATTCAAATATATAATTTTGATTTACAACCAAATGCGAAACGAAAATTTTATTGTTAATACACGTGGCAATTATTGTCTTCCTGATAAGTTTCAAGAAAAAATCTCATTATAATTTGATCAATTAAAACTTTATTAATTACATCATTAATGAAAGTCGCCTGCCGATCAAAGCAGAATTCCATTGTCCGTTACATTTCTTAATAAATTTATTCCCACATCGTTTCAAATATCTTGTACGTTGTCGATCAACAAATATTTATTAATTGATATTTTCGTCAAGACGGGAAGTCCTTAACAGTTTAACTTGCAGTATGGTTCACATCAAATCAAAAATTAACTAAACTAATAAGAGAAGAAGAAGGTCATTGCCACTCTTCTCGTTGTGAATTTTTAAATTAAACATCGCATCATTCGAATACTTTAACTTTGGTTTTGGTGCAGCGAGTAAGTAAGAAAACTCTCTTTAATCGATTAATTTGAAAATAATTCTGTTTGTTAATTAAAACGTTAAAATTGTTAATGACATTGGCTAATTTTGTTTATTGATAATTGGAGATTGAATAGATTTTAGTCGACTAATCTCAAAGATCAAATTACCATGCGCACAATTTGTATTCACAAAACATTAATTTCAATTTCTAACTAACAAAATTTATAGCATTTTATTGCTAACATCAAGCGAGGATGATGACCATGTACATCTAGCTTAAATGTGTTTTATGTGACTTTTGATAAATGTAAAGTAACCGAAAATAGCGCGAGCAAACACATGAAATGTTTGTTGATTTGTTGATGTATGAGGTTCGTGCAGGTTTTAAAGCGTATTATGTTAATGCGCTTTATAAATATTGGTTTATGCAAATTTAGACTTTTGAGAAATGATCTTGAGCGTTTAAATATGCGACGCAAATATTTGTTTGGAATTGCTTATTTTTGGCGAGTTGTTGAATTTTCTTAAATGAAATGAAATTAAATGAAAAGGTTTGCATGCAGAATTTAAGTATTTTTTGCAGACGAAAACGTTTATGCTGTGCCAGTTTTACGTCACACTTGGTTGTTTTCTTTCGTCGGTTTTAGCTTGGAAAACGGATACAGTCGATACGTTTTAAATGCGTTCAAGGCCTTAAAACGATTGACCAAAATGATAATTTGTTTCCTATCTTATCTTGAAATCCCTCTGACTTTAAATTCGTGTATGTCAAACAGATGGATGGATGGGTTCCTGACGGCTGACGGTGTGAAGAGTGAATGAAGACAAAACTAATCAAATAATTTGCGCAAGTTTAGAAGAATTAAGCATTCATTGCATGCAATAGGAACTTCTCAGGCTTCTCAGCTCAAGCAAAACACAAGGACAAATCATTTTATAACAATGATATTGTTAATTAATTAACGCTTTAGCTACGCTTGCAAGCGTCGTTCTGCTGGCTGCGTTGCAAATTAAAATTCGCCAATGCTCGCGTGAAATCTTGTTGTCGCGTTGTTGACTTTTTCCTAAATTTAACGGTCGAATTCACCAAGAGGCGACGAGGCGGAATCGTTAATAATGTTCTAGTTGACTGAAGACCTTGATGACAAACTCTAATAGATTTTTTGCAATGGTTTTTATTGACAATAAACGAAAACAACGCTTTTGTTTTTTTTAATAAAAAAAAATTTGTATAGTTTTTTTTTCTGAAATTACATTTGTATAAGTTATGCTAACTAAAAAAAGTTTTCATTTTAGGTAGAAAATTAAGTATAAGTTATTTCTTCTTCCTTTTGGTAGACTTACGCTTGGCAATAATTTTGCGTTTGTTCCTCATCGCGCTTTCTTTAGCTTCATGCGCAGCGCAAGCTGCCTTAGCCGCTGCCTTCTTGGTGTTCCCCAAATCGATTCTCGCCGCTTCCAATTGTTTCGCCAAAGCCGCCTCTCGATTCTTTGCCGCATCAACCAACTGCTCCTTTTGTTGCGTCTGCGACTGAGCTCCTTGCGCCGACTGCTCGGCGTTCGCCGCCAAAGCCTGCGCAACTTGCAGCGCATTGCTGAGCAGCTTCACCTCAGCGTTGGCCTCCTGCGCCGCTTGCAAAGCAGCCCCCGCGATAGCCGCCTCCTGCTGTATGGCATTCGCCTCCTCCCGTTCCACTGCCTCCGCTTCGCGCACCTCTTCCTGCAGTTGCTCAACGATGGCCTGCTTGCCAGACAGCGCCGCTTCGGCGGCCTCAGCCGCTTCGAGCGCTTTCTCAGCCAATTGTTCCTTCACTTGATGTGCTGCTTGCTGGCCGGCAGCGGCTTGCGCTTCCTGCGCTGCCTTGGCTTCCTGCGCTGCTTTCTGTGCGATGTTGCTCGCTTTCGCTTTGCCTACCTCGACGCCCTCTTTGGTTTGATCGCCCTTGCCGGAAAGGGATGCGCATGTGTCCGCGGAGCCACCGCCCGAGCCGGAACTGCCTGAGCTGCTCGCACCACCCGAACCCGATATTTTTTCATCGCGAGCTTTTATCACGTGCTTTGTTTCGGCGTCGGTGGCCGTCGTGGGCAAGCTCACTGGGTGCTCGACTTCTTCGCACGCACATCTATTCACTGATAGAGTCAATAATGATTGTAATATTAATAGATATATAAAAATGTTCATTATTTTAGAGAAACCGGTATGAATTTCCGGTACATTTCTGACAGCAATATACAGTTTTGCGTATGCCTATGTCAAATTATCTATGCCTACTTATTTGTTTAAAAAAAATGTATTGAGAGATTGAGAGCAATACGATTATGAAAATGTTGAAAATAGCTGTTTTTGTCACTAGTGCGAAAAGTTCCTCATTTTTGCGCGAGTGTTACGGTTACGGCTCGAGTGCAACAATAGAAAGTAACTACACACGAGTGTGAAACAATATTTTTTTCTACAAATGTTAATGCCTTGCTTCCACAAAATTTTAAATGTAGAAAATTACTGTTTTTGTCTCTAGTGCGCAAAGTTCCACTTTCTGGGTGATTGTTACGGTTGCAGCACGAACCAAATAAGAGTGCGACAATAGCACGACCGCAATAAAAATAAAAACACACGTGTCAAACAATATTTTTTTACTTTTTTTTCAAATTTTAAATTTCTATAAGTTTTAGTAATAATTAATAATTTACGTTCTTGGATATGCCATATATGCAACTTCATTAACTTGTTTATTTTATATGATTGCACCATTTCACGCTATTACACTTGAGCTAAATGTGGCTAAATGAGTGTAAAAAATCCGACTTTTCCTGTACTTGTAGAGAATATTGATGTAGTGCATTCTTAATGTTACTATGGTGTTGGATGAAATTATATGCTTATTAATTATGCACTGAACGTAACAAATGTATTTACACAATATTTCCATTAAATTATTAAAATCTGCATATCAAAAAGCTATAATTATGGAACATGTAAATTATATGGATTAAGTTTGGCGCTTAACAATTGATTCTTTGCTCATTAATGGAAATATTATGTTCAATATTAAACATGTCTTTTCAATTAGTAACCCAACAAACTTTTATTTTTTTATTTTAATATATGGAAATGAATGGGAATTTTATGAATTTCTGAATAAGCCGCAAGCGCGAAAGGCCTGTAATTAGTGCTACTGGTTTTTAATGAATACCTATAAAGCGAAATAAAAGTAGTACTTTCTAAAAATGTAATTTCACGTTTCGCTCTTCATCAGGTATCAAGCATCCAAACCTCAAGTCAACTTTGATTGCCAGTTACTTGATCTAATTCTATTAATTCTATGATTATAGTAACATTGAATTTGAAATGAACGGTTTTTGATGCGATTGCAGTACTGAGATGAAATTGACAATTTGCACCTTATTCGTCTCTGCATCCAAAAGTGCTAAAACTGAAGTTTAAAGTCTGACTCACAGTTGCTTAGTTTACGATCGTATAGACAAATAACAAAACGCTCAAATGTTTATCATTATGGTCTATCTATTGGGCATTGGGATATCAGTTATGTTCCTGTTTGCGAATTAGCATAACTTTTTGGTCTTGCCTAAACACAAACGCAAGGCAAACCTAAACCAGAACTGAGAACGTCATAGTCATAGTTTATGTTGCATTCTAGTGTAGGCTGTTTAATGTTCACTAGTTATGGCCATAACGACATTGTAGATTTGCCACCCAAACAATATACAGTGTGTTCCAGTTGGCATGAATCTCATGTGTCAACTCTAGGCGAGTTTAATGGATGGACGGCCAGCTGGACGTGGGCTGACAATATAGACTTGATGGACTGGACAAAAATGCGTATTAATTGTTCTAGGAAAGTGTGCTCTCTGACATCGTCGTTGTTCGCTGTTGGTTTATATGGTGGGCTGTTCACGCCATGCCGCACGTTGTAAATTAAACAATAATTTATGACGTCGCGCGTTTGCCATTTGCATTTTGACTTGACTTGAGTTTGACTATAAGATAAACTCCGACATGTTGAAAAAAAATTGAATGGTGAATACGCGTCGTCAAGTGCTACTTGACTTAAATGGTCAACGATTTCGTCAGTTTCTTAAGAGATTCACAAAACACCCACAATCACTTTTCACAATACGTTTTTATTGATGTCAAATATTTTTATGATTTTGTCGAAATAATTTGCAGCCATTCACGTTACAAAGCTCAAACTCGAAAAGAAAGAAAGAGGTGTAGCACGTGTCAAGACTAATCGCCTAATAAATAGTAATTTCAGTTATTATTAGTTATTAACACTATTTTCGTATGTCATTTCCATATTACTATAAACTAACTAATACACAATTATCGTATTTTATGAATATTACTCCCATAAACATTTAGTGTCCGTTTAAGAAAACCAAATTTAGTTTAAAACGAACGAGAAATTTCATTTCAGTTCCTTCATTTATATTATACTAGCTAATATGTTTCTAATGTGTTCTTGAATTTTGTTGCTTGCAGATGAATTATTGTTATGGCATTGGAGTTAGCGAAACCCAATCCGCCAACGAGTCACGAGAATGATATGCCTTCGTACAACATACCGGTGAGTTGCTTTTGTCTTTCTCGTTTTTGTTTATTAATTTATATTTCTAGTAAATAATATGCTTCTTTCCGCCTTTATTATAAAGGTAGGTTTACATTTTAATGATGTTTTAATGCGCGTTTTACGACAATAAATTGGCATGAAATATGTTCTTACAGATTACGCAAATAATTTACTGATAAAGTTTTTTTCTAATTGAATATTAATGGAATGTTCTTGTTATATTTTCAATTGAACTGATATTCAATATCCGATAATTATGGCATCTTATCTGTTTGATCTTTATTTAACGCTTATTAAATGTTAACTTGGAAAGCATAAGTAAAAGTAAAATAATTAATATTAATAAACAATATTCTCGTAATAAATCAATATGTGGCCAATTATTTTTAGTTTTATGGAATAATATTTTCAGATTTAACGACATCCTTAATTCTTAAAATATTTAAAAATTTAACGGAAAAATTTAAATTTCAAGTTTAATAGCCACAATTAAAATAATTATTTTTGAAGTTTATGTTTAGAATTGATTGTTTCACTAATTCATTTATAACCCACTTGAACATGTCTGCGATTATGGATCGACGATATCTACTTATGTGCTGCTAAATGGCAAAAGCGAATGAAAATGCACAATTCGCAATTAATCATTTTCGTGTGTACTATTTACGTGCAATTCGTTGACGGCCATGTTGATGTCGGACATTCGCAAACAAATCTCGCCGCAATTTCACGTTCGAGTGATTTTCGTGTGTGCGAATCTCTGCATAAAACTAGCGAATATCACGAACGAAACTTGATATTAATCACTTGGCCTCTAATGATTCATCTAATCGTTGTTTACACATCGTTTCACGTTCACTCAAGAAACGAACATTTCAAGCATTTTATTCGCGGAGATTCGCAAGAAAATTGACAATTTATCTCATCGTTTTCAGCTATTATTACAGGTACATTGCGTGATGCTGCAATAATCAACCATAATCAACGCAATGGAATAAAGATAAACAAACAAGCAACATGATGTGACTCGAACATTGATTAGATTCTCGCGCTGTTCAGGCTACTGATTGTTAGTTGGCTTTAACGTTTTAACTGCAAATAAAGGTTTGAAATTGATGCAATTGCACGTCACGTCACAGCATCTTCATTGCAATTGCAATGGAATTGTTAAAGTCCTCAACACTACTTGCGGCTTGACATTGTGCAGCTACAGTTAGAATGCGTTTTTTATCGGAAAAACGGTAACTTATGTCAATGCTCAATGCAACAAAACGATCTTTTTATTTCAGCTAGTTATAAGAACTCATTGACTATATCACTCCATGGATAACTGCTAAATGAACTCAAGATGACGATGAAGATGAAAATATTATCGTGGACCTAATGAGGAATTCATTAGGCGATATAGGCAATTCTTAACAAGAAAATAGAAAGCAGATGTTTGATTTTTAATGATTGTCATAATTGTAACAAAAGGCAGTGTTAGCAGTCCAAGTTGTTATCGATAAGAAACAAGAAGTTGTCTTAGTCTTCATCTTTAATTACATCGTAACTTGTAACTTGTGTAGTGGATGTTACTGTTTCATCTCTCAAATTTATTACATGTATTTAGTTGTTTCTTATCCGTTGATTGCCTGTTTGTTCGTCTAACTTTGTTTGTTTGTGCTATTTACACATCGTAAGTTAATAAGTTGATAGCATTTAAGCATCAGGCTTCTTGCTTGAAAAGAACTAAGCCGACACCCGACACTTTGAGAAGTAGTTCAATTACGCGTTCGTCACAATATACGCACGTCCAATACAAAGTCTTCGCGAAAAATAAGATTTTGCATTTTTCAGCGAATTTGAAATACTGCATTATGAAGTTTTGGAATCACTTTGTATTTGTGAATTGAAATTATGTAGGGATTGTAAACGAATAGCGAATGACTGTTTATGTGTTTCCAGTGTTTCGACTTTATGAACCAACTTCAAGTTTAAATATCTAATGGTTTTCTTGTCGAACATTGAAAGCATTAAAGCCAAACTCAACATGGAAACGAAACGAATTTAATCCATTCGCGTTACTTAACACTCACGTTGCCGAATTATTATTAGATTACATTACGATATATTCGGTTTCACTTCACGCTTTTGACTTCTTATTGCTACTCATTTGCCTTTTAACTGAATCCATTCTCAAAGTATTCGGGTTTCTTTCAATTCCTTTAATTCGTACCTTTTGCTGGCGTATTCAAAGCGATTTTTCAATAGGCAAAATTTGCACCGGAAGTTAATATATCAATGTCACTTTGAATTCTTGTATCTTGTCATATAATTACTCAAAGCAGTTGTTTGATTATGTAACTCTGCAAATAAAATTGAAACGTTTATTTATTTTAACTAATTGTTAAATTTTGATTATGTGAACTCATAAATAATAAAAACGACAAAATCAAGGACACGAGGTCTAATTGACAAAAAATTGAAACATTCCGACATCAAGTTCGCTTCTGCTTCTTGTTGCTGTTCTTGAGCATAAGAAATGTACAAATTGACATTATCTCATTTGAGATTGTAAGATTGAGATCGAATAGCAAAAGACACCAATAACAAACAACAGGAAATAGTTACATAACGCTTGAATAACATGAGCGTTATTTATTGCAAAATTTTCAAGACGTAACTAATGAATGAAACGCACAATTATTTCATTAATGATTTATTACAAATAATTTACAATTGACATGTATTAACATAAATAAATAGCTTTGTTTGTCTATACATAAAAATAACAAAATCTACTATACAATTAATTATAATCCTTATAATTTTCAAAAGGACAATGTGTAAACTTGGTTGCATACAGTAACTTCATGCTTTTTAGTTTTTAAATAATTTAAAAATTTTTGCTTGATTCTTTAATACAAAAAGGTAATGTAAAAACTATAAACCAGCAATAGTTCAATATGAAAAAATTATTAAGGTAATTTTTGTCATAAATTAAAAAATAATTGATTGCGTATTGCATTTGCTTTGATTTAAACAAGAACGTAGCACGCAGGACTCTTCTTTCTGAACGCCGTTTTCTTGCTTGCAGTATACATACATGCATGTACTTTGTAGAAGTTTTCGAGTAATTAATAAACTTTAGAGTGAAGGAGACTCGCCGGTAATTGCTTCTCTTTTGTGTTTATTCAAGCATACGTGTCACCGAACTTATGCAATGAGCTTCCAAGGAGCAAACGAAGAACATTTTTGCTAAATTAAATTTTGAGGAAATGCATAGCTATTTATTTATACTTTACTTAATTAATGATATTTTGATAATTGTATGCAATGAATAAGAAACTAGTATTAATTATACCTGTATTGCCGGAAGTAACATATGGGAGACGTCCCTTAGTTTACTATTATATTACTTAATACAAACTTTTATTTAATTGTTATTGCTAAGAAAGAGCATTTCAATTGCTTGTACTGGCAACGGAATAGTTGAAAACTGTTAATTCCTATTTACGTATCGAACGCTTAGGCATTCAATAAGTCCTCAAGAGGATATTGCCATCATCAGCCATTGCATTGCATTTAACTGTTCTTTCATTCAGTCTACATATACAATAAATTGATTCTCGTTTGGAACTTGAGATTACAGTTTCTTGAAATGTGTTTTTGTCACATTCTGTATAAACAACCAGGGCATTTTGTATTTTATTTTTATATATTAATATTAATGTTAATATTTATATATTTTTGATGACGTAGGTAAACAAAAATACAAAATTAAAATAAAATTGGATTTTTACAGTGCTTACTTAAAATTCTTTTTGTATCGAGTATTTAAGTATTTTGTGTTTAAAATATTTGAATGTATTTGTATGTAAAATACCTTTTATCCTGTAACTTGCCAAGCCCTGAGTTCAAGTATGCAGTATGCAATAGGTTTGACAATGTAAACAAAGACATAATTGCTTCCTGGATTTTTCCAACAGTAGCACAAATAAACAGTGCTAAATTAATCCACTTTGCCTAATTTACTACAATACAAAGTGTTTGTAACATGCCAAATAATCAATAAATAATGCAATGCTACAATGTAACAATTCAATTAAAATTTGTAACACCTAATATATTTGTCTTTTCTTTGCTGTGTTTAATCTACGTTGTCCTCGTTTAAATATTGATAGTGTGATTTATAAAGCGAGGAAGTTATTTGGTAGGTGCCGGTGTCCTTGCTGTGTGTTCAGGACCAGGGTGTTCGGTTTTTCATAAATTTATATAGTCTATGATAAAGCATGGATAAGTTACCAGGTCGAGTATGCGCTTGCGGTCATTTAGATAAAGACTATCACTAATGAATTCCGGGCCATCAACATCGTCAACCTCGTTAAAACCAATCGCGCAATATCAGCGACATTTCAGAATTTTCACATTCATATAATGATGTCAGAGGAGAGAAGCCAATGTTATACAACCGTATCGCGGTTTATCATTATTTCCGATTCAGTTTCAAACATTCATTAGGATGCCCCGTATTATGCTAATTAAAACAGGATATGTCGAGGAAATTAATTATTCGGAAATTTGATATAACATTCAAAATGCGCAAAATGAGAATATTTGCGAATAGACTTCCGGCGTTTTGCTTGTAGTATTTTTTTTCGATTCTTTGATTAAATCTGATATTGATTATGTAAAAACATTCAATTTTTGTGCTCCTAAACGGCCTTAATAAATTTTCAAA